>VDFB02000363.1:142573180-142658995 GCA_007258455.2 Sequoia sempervirens | reverse complement strand
TTCCTCGTCTTTTGGCTCTGGTTTTGTCTCTCTCTGGTTGTCTCTCTTTCTGTTGTTTGTCTTTCCGGGATGTGCCCATCTGTGAGCTTAAACGTGAGATTTTGGCTAAGTCTATAGAATTAGGATTTTGAATTTTCTGATCAATTTGAAGTCAAATGGAGTGAATAAGTTGGAATCTAAGCTTCACGTTGATGTCAGCATGCTTCCAGCAAGCTCCCAGCTAAGTTTCATCAAATTCTAACAACTTACTATTTTTAGTAAGTACCTAATTTGGGATGTTTTCTCAGCACTATTGAAGTTCCGATCGCTGCACTACACTTAGAATGCTGCAAGCTATTGCTTGCCAAATTTGAGCTAAAATAGACAACTTACTATTTTTAGCAGTCCTATCTTCAGAGGCTATTTTTAGGGTTTGCATGCAAGATTACTCAACGCATGTCAGCATTATCTTTCTGGGTTTTCTGAGAGCTTCGTAACGAGGTAACATGCAAGCAAAACTGGCCACTTTTCATAAACTTGCTATTTTTATCTAGTGCTTGCATGTCGATGAATTTTTTGAGTTTTTTTGGGTTTTTCAAGATCTCTCGGGCAGTGTGACGTGCAAAATCATCTGATAGCTAGTTGATCACCTTTTCAGATGTTTACTATTTTTAGCAGTACCACTTCGGTAGCTACCCGACGCAAATCATGAACACAGTGACATGCAACATAAACAAAGTTAAACAAAGCTCATCTGATACACATGCAAGGAAAATTAGGGTTTCAAGTTTTGAGACCCAAAATTTTTGAAAACTGAAGTATCCCATCATGATCAACATCTTCCAAGGAGTCCGTTGGTAAAATTTGAAGACAAACGGAGCACTTACTATTTATAGTAAGGTGTTCCTGAAACAGGCTATAAATAGAAAGTCACCATCAGGCGCCAGTGTGAATGGATAAGTCTATTGATGAGGATCACAACATTCAAATTTCAAGTCAAACAGAGCTGTGGAAGTCTCAAAATCGGGCAACTGCTATAAATAGTAAACCACCTCCATAAACATGCCAATAATAGCAGGTCAGCGTGAGGCATCAGTATGAACAAGTTAAATAAGTGGTGAGGACCACATGGCACGAATTTTAGGCCTTTTGGAGCCAGAAATCAGTTCAAAGCACGAAATGTGAACTTTCTAAAAATATAAAGTTAGGGCAAACCAGGGTTAGCATAAACAAGTCACCCCAAATCAGGCAGAGAACATGAAATTCACTAAGTTTGATAAAATTTAGAGTCCAGTATCAAAATTCGCCCTAGAAGCTACCTGATGAGGATGAAATTTTCTAAGGCATGAAATTTGAAGCTCCAAGGGAAAAATGTGCCCAAGCTTGAGAAGATGAGGGAGTCTAAAATTTTCCTAAGTGTTTCAAATTTGAAGTAAAGGCCTTCAAATGCGCCCTTGAAGCTGGAGGAGACTGGAAAATCCACTAAGTATGTGAAATTTGAAGCTCAGGTCCTCAAATGCGCCTTAACTCAAGGATGAGAGTTGTGAAAATGTTTAAGTATGGAAAATTTGATGGAGGACCTTCCAAATGCGCCTTCACTTGGATGTTGAGCTTGAAAAGATTCTAAGTCATGCAAATTGAAAGCATCAACACCTAAATGCGCCCAACATCCATGATGACATCAAAATATTTCTAAGGCATAGAAAATTTGAAGTTCCACCCCTTAGATGCGCCTCTAACTGAAAGTGAGTTGAAAAGGTTTCTAAGTCTCATAAATTTGAAGGGAGACCCCTTGAATGCGCCTAGAATGGGAGGAAGATCATGAAAAATTCTAAGTATGGGAAATTGGAAGTATACCATGCCAAATGCACCCTAGTAGAGGAGGCTGAGTTGAAGATTTTTCTAAGGAGAAATGGAAGCTGAGGAGGTAAAATGCTCCCAAGAAAGAAATGATTAAGTGGAAAAGTTTTTAAGTATTGAAAGTGGAAGTAGGCCTAGCTAGATGAGCCCTTGAAGTGAGAGGAGGTTAGAAAATTCTAAGGCATGGAAATTGAAACCTCAACACCCCAAATGCACCTAGAGACAAGAGCAAGGTAAGAATTTTTTTTAAGTCTTCAAAAATGAAACTAGAAGGGGTCATTTGCACCCAAGGAGAGAGGAAGATGGCTGAAAGTTTCTAAGTATGAATAATTTGAAATTAGCTACCCCTAAATGCGCCCACCTCAAGGAGCTAATTGAAAATTCTTCTAAGTGTCACAAAATGGAAGCTCACCTAGGTAAATGCACCATCCAAGAAGAATCAAATAGAAATTTTTCTAAGGCAAGAGAAAAGTGAAAGTATGAAGGGTGAAATGTGCCTTCACTTGGAGATGGCGTGAGAAAATTTAACTAAGTATTGAAAACTTGAGACAACTACCTTCATGTGCCCCTAGGTTTGATAGAAGTTGGTGGCATCAAAAATTTGTCTAAGGCACCAAAATTGGAAGTAAAGGTGGTGAAATGCGCCTTAGCTGGAGTGGCTTGTGATTTGACTAAGTGTTGGAAACTAAAAGCTTAGACCCCTATATGCGCCCTTGACTTGGAGGAGCCTTGGAAAATTTTCTTAGTGTCTAAAATGGAAGTATGACCCTAAAAATGCGCTCAAGCTAAAGAGGACTTAAAATTTTCTAAGGAAAGTGAAATTGATAGCTTCAGGGGTCAAATGCGCTCAAGCTAGAGGTTGAAGTTAGAAAATTGTCTAAGGAAAGGAAACTAGAAGTAGAAGGGATGATATGCACCCATGCTAGTGATGTGATAATAAAATTTTCTAAGTATCAAAATTTCACCTATAGAGAAAGTATGCCCAGACTTGAGAGGATGATGAAATTTTTTCAGGCATGGATGAATTGGAAGTGGATACGTCAGAATGTGTCGGCTTCATAAGGTTGATAAAGTTTTCAAGGCCAAGAAAGAAAATATGCCCAGAGATCAAGAATGAGAATAAAATTGTTGGCAATTTTTTTTCTAAGGTTAAAATTCAAAAAAAATAAATGAACCCCTTCGTTCAGGGACACATGAGTTTGATACTTTCCAGAGGGAATTTTCTTCTGGGTATTGAAGATCTTCGATAAAGGGTGGATTTTAAAGTCTTCCACACTTTTCCAAGACCTTTGAGATGAATATTTTTGATGGGCACTTAAACAATGGATTTTCTAAGGGGAAAATTTTAAAAAAATTCTAAGGCAAGAAGGGAAAAAGATGTTGAAATAAAATGCCTTGGCTGACGAATTCAAAGTCAATTTCCTAGGTGAATTTGCTCAAATTCTTCGTGAAGATAGTCTTCTTGAGCCAGAGATGAATAAAATCAAAGTTTTCAACGCCTCAGCTGGTAAAATAAATTTCTTGAGGAGGATGTAGTTGAAGTTAACACTCTCAAAAGATGATTTTAAAAATGTATCTCTTAAATACACCCTTGAGGAGGTTGAAATTTTTTCTAAGGCATTGAAATATGATGTATGGGTGTTATATGCCCCAGCCTATAGATGTTAAAAAATCACGAAGAAAGAAAAGTTGGCTAGAGAAAAACAGTGAACCCTTGGAAGTTAAAGCATGAAACTCAGGCAAGCAAGGTGAGTTTATATGATGAAGTGTTTTGATGCTCATCTTTTTATTTGTTTTGCAGGATGAACGTCAAGGCCAAGAGCATGATGACTTGAAGCAATGAAGCAAGTACTCGAAGACTACATTTCAACCTCGAAGGAAGAAAAATTGCAAAAAATGGCTAAGTGTCGAGGCCTAGTATGTGCCCTACTCAAGTGGCAGAGAAGAAATGTTTAAGTTCAAGACAAGAAAATCTTTCAAGTCCAAGATAGAGGAAAAGATGAAGGCCTGGGCATTGAAGACCGACAACGTGACAGATTGAAGAAAAAAATAGAGGAATTACTCTCAAGTGTGAGGTCCTTCGATGACCCAAAAGGATGTTCTCCAGCGTGCTTCGTACAACTCAAAATGCAAACAAGTTTAAGTTTCAAGATTGAGAACATGCTTGCCATACTAGTCCAAGAATTTGAAGTAGTGTGAACACGTCTATGAACAAGAATCTTTTGGAAGATGATGGACATTAATGGCTCATTTATTACCCCACTCCTCTTGGAGGTGGTTTTTAGGGTGAATCTTGTTTAGGGCTAGGGTGGCACAATTTGGGCCATCCAGCTGATTGTAATATGAGTCATCCATTGGACTTGGCCAGCTAAATAAATAGGCATCCCCCCTCATTTGTACCTGAGTAGAGCTTAGAGATCAGACTAGAGACTAGAGTAGAGAGATTGATAGTGTAGTTGATAGCTTAGCATAGTATAGTTTGAAAAGGAAGGAAAGTCTTCCATTTGAATACTTTGTAAGAAGTTGTTGTGAACACTTTCATAATAAAAGAGTTTTTCATTGATGGTGATCTCCTCTTTGTTATGAGTAGCTAGCGAGGCTTCTTCATCCTTCCAATTCACGTAGAATCAAGAAGTAACTTAATATAGAATAGTTTTCATTTTCATGCAAGTAGATGTTAGCTGTGTATTTGTGGTGTTAATCGAGGCAACTTCATTTTGATCCATACCACTAGCGGCTTGCTGACGGAAAGTTTGCCTTGTGTGGTCAACTAGAAAGCATTGAAAACTTAACTTTGATTGTGATTCATGTGTTTGTATGCGTCGTTCTGATGATACTTACATGTTCAGTTGTAATTTGAAAACCTCTCGTCACTCCCTTGAAGATTGCACCAACTTTGTGTAAGTTGTCCAACGTGAGGTGGAGCAGAGTCTGGTCAAAGTCTATCGAGATTGATCCCACATCCTATCCTTAGATAGAACTTAAAATTCTTAGGCCCTACACTCATTTAAATTTAGTTCATTTCTTGTTAGCGTTAGGAAATTTGCACTTACTTTCCAAATCATTCAAACCTCATGAAAGCCCTTAATCTGCTGTCTACTGCATGCTGCCGAACAATTGTGTAAGTCCCCTTGAAATACCAGCAAAAACACATCGAGCCAACTGAGACTATTCGCACTGAAGGAACCTTGTATTTGAATGCATGAACTCTCTCGCAATCTTAGCGTGTTGGATACTTTGATCAAGAGAGAATAGGGTAGTCATTGGCAACTTTATTCTACGTTGGTGTGGTCACGAAAAACACATCAACAGATAACAAAAATCGAGAGAGGTTTTTGTAGATGGTCCCAATATGATCCCATAGCCTCATACAAAGAGTCTGTAAGCATCATGGTCTCTGAGAAATGGACCTTCAAAGATTGCTGCCTTTTAGCACTTTGGACTCTTAAGGGAAACTAGTGGGAAACATAGTTAACTTCTTCACAAACTTGGTTTTAAGTAATTTCATTATTTTTTGTGCATTTAAAATGGAGTTTTAAGCCTTCCACCCTAAAAGTGACCTCTAAATAACTTCAAACACCTTAACTACCTCATTCTTATTCATTTGTTTTGCAAACAAGCATTTTCATTCCAAGAGGCTGAGCTTTCATTTTTGCTTGTTGGATTGAATGCGGACCGTGACACAACTTTCTTTTTTCAAAAATTGTTCAACATCATTGAACTAAGAATTTATCACACATCTGGAGAGAAACAAAGGAGTACTACAAACTAAAACACATTATACTTCATTTCTCACTGACTTGATATATTCTTCAACATCTCTCTTCTCTAAAAGTGACCTCTAAATCACTTCAAACACCTTAACTACCCTAAAAGCGACCCTAAAATTGACCTCTAAATCACTTCAAACACCTTAACTACCTCATTCTTATTCATTTGTTTTGAAAACAAGCATTTTCATTCCAAGAGGCTGAGCTTTCATTTTTTCTTTCAAAGAAAAATCTTCCTATGCCACTGTTACACTGCACAGGTAAACCAGGTTTTGTATTGTGGACCTATATTAAGTTACCACTCTAAAGACCAATGTAACAATGATACAAAATAACTTTTGAGACTGAAAGAAGACATCTAATAACTCTTGAGTGTACTAAAAGAATTCTTATGATTTTGAAGAATGCTGATAACTCTACTCAGTTGTCTTATTTTTTCAATATCATACAAATTGAACCCTGACATCAATAGACTTTGTATATCAAGCTACCACAATTCAAGTTTCAATGATGAATATTTATCATGCATGTTTTAAATGACATTCAAGTTTATGGTGTTTTTTTTGTTTATATGATGTTATGTGATATTCTAATCGTAATTCATGCTTCTAGGCTACACAAATCTATATATATATATATATTATTTTTACATGTTTTCTCCATTGTTCGGCCCCTACACCACAAGTAAATTGTTTCATAGTGTGTGGAATGAGGGGGAAGCAGGCCTAAGATCCCTTTAAAGTTTGTTTGAGTGCATTTAAAATGAACTTTTAAGCCTTGCACCCTAAAAGTGACCTCTAAATAACTTCAAACACCTTAACTACCTCATTCTTATTCATTTGTTTTGCAAACAAGAATTTTCATTCCAAGAGGCTGAGCTTTCATTTTTGCTTGTTGGATTGAATGTAGACTATGACACAACTTTCTTTTTTTTTAAGTTGTTCAGCATCATTGAACTAAGACCAATGTAACAATGATACAAAATAGCGTTTGAGATTGCAAGAAGACGTCAAAATGGCTAGTGTACTAAAAGAATTCTTATGATTTTTGAAGAATACTGATAACTCTACTCAGTTGGCTTATTTTTTCAATACCATACAAATTGAACCCTGGCATCAATCGACTCTATATATCAAGCTACCACAATTCAAGTTTCAACGATGAATATTTATCATGCATGTTTTAAATGACATTCAAGTTTATAGTGGTTTTTTTTTTTATATGATGTTATGTGATATTCTAATCGTAATTCATGCTTCTAGGCTGTATATATATATATATTATTTTTACATGTTTTCTCCATTGTTCAGCCCCTACACTGCAAGTAAATGGCTGCATAGCATGTGGAATGAGGGGGCAGCAGGCCTGAGACCCCTTTAAAGTTTTTTTGAGTGCTTTCTTTTCATTTTTTGTGAGCTTTGTGCCAAGTTTCCTCAAAGAAATGTGGTCTCATAGAATTCCATGACAAGCAAATGCAATTGATAGCTACTCCTAGTTATTAGTTATGTAATGTGAAGTAATTGCATAACTGCTTAGGTTGACTTTGTAAAAACTATATTGTTATTGAAATTTTTTCATCTATCAGCATATAGTTGTTACTTATGCAATATGAAGTAATGCTTTGAGTTTGAAAGATGTGCAATACAATGTAATCAACAATATGAATAAACTACATAATATAACCATTCTTTTATGCTATTGTACATCAAGATATTTAACCATTGCTCACTTGATTAAATTTTCAAAGAGTTTAATTATGCACATGAGGAGGCAATTAAATTTCATTGTCAACTTCTATATATCAAATTATCCAATAATCAAGTGTATGTCCATATACAAAAATGGCATCAAACTCAAACAAATTTTACAATATGTGGCATATGCCATCTTGGTATCTATTCAAAATTTACATGCCAAAATGTCTATCTCATCTTAAACTACTAGTGGATCATCAAAATGGAGCCTCTTTGAAGCACTCGTTGGCTCTGAAGGTAGCTACACAAGAAAAAGTCAAACCACAATTGAGATTAGTTATACTATATAATTTAAAATCGAATAATTAACATAAAAATCAATACACATTGAATTATAATTGAGCTCTAAAATTGAGATCTTGATTACCTGAAATATATGTCTCTTCGAAGGGTCAGGAGTCCTAGAATATACCCCTCTCAAAGAACTAACCAAACCAAATTTTGTAACATCAATCTATATATGTGAACAAAAACATGAAATTGATCCAAGTTAGCATATAATTGTCAGTAATAAGAACATATTTACCAAGCACAAAATAAAATAAATACATACCTCTTTAGGCTGATCTTTTTTTGTATCTCCTTTAGATGTTTCGACACCTCCTCCTTCAAGTGTTCGAATACCTACTCCTTCAGGTGTTGTGGCACTTATCAACAATGATGTATAGCTCACAACCGCCTATACATAAAATTGACAAGTACATATGAAACTACATATCTATGTCAATGTATGCATAATCAATAAAAGATCTTATAAATCTTAATTCAATCAAATTTGAGTTCAATTACCTTTCCCTTATCTAACATTGTGCCTCCATAGTCTGGAGAGCGTCGCACCTCGCTCGCACTAGGTGTTTCCTACAAGCAAAGAATAAGATAAATATATAAGTTAATATGTAATTTCATTAACGACAATTCAAATGACAAGCAAGTATATAGTAAAAAAATGTAAATGAGTGAGTGTGAAAATACATACTGTGTGCATCTCGAGGCCAAATGAAATGTCCCTAAGGGTGATATCAGTCACTCGTGTGAGCTCCTCCTCAGACATTAATTGTTAAATAGACCATGTAAATAAATATTAACACTTGATACTATCTCTTATTAATATTCATTTTTAAAAAAATGCAAGTTATGAATTTACACCTTAAATGTTACCTATGTAACTATTCCAATGTCCACCTCTCTAGTAGGAGAGGACTTTGTAGGGTGTGCTCCACTCCCCTACATGTGATCTGCTATAATCTCCACATCTTGAATGTGATAATCAGAAGTGTCTAATGGATGCTCAGGGGGCTGTACAATAGGACCCAAGCATATTTGTTGGCATGTATTACAAATATGTGGACCCGAGGAGGATGATGCAGTAGCACTGGATCCATTGCCAAGATCACCAGAATGTGGTTGAGCTACTGAAGAAGCATGAGAAACCAAAAGACCACTCAAAGAGTGAATGGCCTGGATAGTTTTTATGGTTGCATCCTCCGTAATATCTAGATGTTGTACTGGAGGTGGCGGAGGAAGGGGAGGACGGGGAACATGTGGGCACCTGACTACTCTAGCTGCCCCTGGCCTATCCTGGGGCATACCTCCACCAACGCCCTGTAAGGGTTTAATGTCAAAGTAATTGACATGATGCCCTAACAAAAACTCAGCATATATTTTTTTAATAAAGTAAAAAGGTACATCAAGATTATTGTTGGGTGGTTTATCAAAAACCATACAGCAATGATCCCAAAAGTTATCTACTATGCCCCTATGTGTGCACCATTTTATAGAAAGTTTTGGTTTGTTAACATTAAATGGAAAACTAGTGTTGGGGTTAATAAATAAAGAGGCTATTTGGGCTTTTGTTATTTGGAGATTTTTCACATCATCATAAGACAATCCACATGCATAATATTCCCTCATGGTTTCTTGCCACGAATGAAAGGCATTATGTTGGGTGGAGAGGGTTTCTACATTTGTAATTATTCCTGTCAATGTGGTTGACATACGGGATAATCGAGGTATTTTCTTATAAACATCACAAATGCCCCTCAATTGCTCCAATTTTTCATGAATTAAGTCTTCAATTGATGGCTGCGGAGGTGGTGGAGCATTTGGCATTTTTGCATTTTGATTCTCAGCTGGTGGAATTTGTGCATTATCATTCTCATTAGCCGTAATGCCTGATTAAAGCTAAAAAATAATTAATCTAATTAAAATTAGACAATATAAATGAAAATATTATAAAAATACCTTAGTTTTAAAAAAAATCCAAAAAAATACCTACTTTTTAACAAAAATCTATAAAATTCTCTAATTTTTAATACAAATACATAAGCAACACTATTTTTAAATCAAAATCCATAAAAAACATTCATTTTTTTATCAAAATCCATTCTAAACTCAATTGTTTCATAAAAATTCAATCAAAAACCCTATTTTGAAAAAAATCCACAAAAAACATTCATTTTTTTATCAAAATCCATTCTAAATTCAATTTTTTTCATAAAAATTCAATCAAAAACCCTATTTTGAAAAAAAATCCACAAAAAGCATTCATTTTTTTTATCAAAATCCATTCTAAAATCATTTTTTTCATAAAAATTCAATCATAAACCCTATTTTAAAAAAAATCCACAAAAACTATTTGAAATTATCCAAATCTAATTCAAAATTGAATCAAAGCAAATAAAAATAAAAAATCTTACCTTTTCAAATCGGATATTGGCGAAATCGGATATTCGTTACGCGAAGAACCTCCTCACTGTGCGCCCGTGGGTTGTTGACTGTCAAATGACTTTAAAACAACGACAAATTTTGTATATATATGCTTTTTACAAATCGGATATCCGATTTGGATCGGATATCTGATTTGGATAGGATATCCGATTTGGATCGGATATCTGATATGGAAAACTAGGATTGGTGTTTGCTTTGGTGGTGTGTACTGACACCCAAGCCTAAAAAAGTCAACACGGTATTTTTGCATTTTTGGGTCGATGAAAGACGTGTTTTTTTCCTCATTGCCACTTTTTGGCCCACCATGATCCTACACATACCCTATATATATATCAAGTTACAACATGTCAAAGTTGTCTAAAAGTATATATGTAAATATAATGAGAAATGTCAAAGTTGTCTAAGAGTTTCCAACTCTTTCAAATACACCATGATAATTAAGATCCCTAAACAACACATTCAAAATACTGCATAAAGCAGTGAGCCAAGATGTCTAACATTAACTAGTACATGATAAACATGTTCAACTATGTCATTTTTTGCAAATATTTTAGTGGCCACCATGTGAAGGTTCCCTCTTTCTCTTTAAGATGAACAGTTCCATCTATTTTGTCTTCATAAACAAAGGGTATGTTATTTGTGACCTTTAAATTTTTTACATTTGCATCTCCTATTCCTTTCAAGTTGACTCCATGTACAATAGATAGGGAGTGAATCTGCCCAATGCCCACAACATCACCATCAAATGGATCCAACACCCTAATTTTATCTGCTTTTTTAGTTTATCATCAATACATTTCTGCAAAAAGAAAAAAAATAACACATTATATTAGATAGGTAATGATTACCCTTGTTTGCATAATAAAACAACCATTACTTAAATAGTACTTGCATGCGTGTTAAAATAAATGCAAAAGAAAAATTTCAAAAATAATTGCAATGATCTAATTTACTAAAAAACCAACACTCACTGCAATGCTTACAATGTTACTATTAGCTTCATGCTAATCAGATACAAAGGCCACAAGTATGGACATTGCATTACCATGCACACATACTAGACATATTAGGTTATGACAACACTATTACACATAAAAAAAGGTAGCTAATGCACAAAAACAAATAATGCAATATGAGAGCACTAGTACTATTGCTACAAGGTGAAGGTGAAATACAGTGGGATGTACAAAAATAGTGGCATTAAAGCTCTGAAACATAACCCCATGCAATCAACATAACCCTGTCAATGATAACATATAAAAGAAGAACAAAATACAAAATGTATCAAGGCAACATGTGACAACCATTAAGAGCAGTCATTGAGGAAACAATGCAATCTTTCTCTGTGGCTTTCATAGCAGCAGTAAAGGAGCAACAAATAAGGTTGGATGTAGAGGTCACATAAATAATAGAGAAAGAGCCTTTCACTATTAGAAAATAGTGTAAGAGTATGCAAAAAGAAGTCAAGAATGATGTCCAATGAACAAGTATTAGTAGCAGTGAGTTTCATGGTTGTAGCAATGAGTTTAGTGCAAGGGCAACGAGTTTTATGGCTATAACAACGAGTTTAATGGATCGAGCAGCAAATATCATTACTAAACAGCAAGGAAACATTAAGAGAAAGCGATAAGAATATCAAAAGAAACTTTTTTTTAATAACAACAACCATAATGAAGAGTTAACAATAGATCTGTGAAGGAAAGAACAATAGGTATCATCCAATGAAAGAAGCATCATGCTAAGTTCAAGATGTTGACAAGGTCAATTACAATTTCCTAAAACACAATCAAGCATCATAAAGTATTGAAGTGCCAACAATCCCCACTAAAAAGTGACAAAGTAGGTACAATGATTGTTCTACGGGTTACATTCAATGTTTTAGTTGTCTATTCACTATTCTATAAGCTTGTTTACTGTTTGGGATCATAACAGTCATTAATATATGAAGGGTTTTAGAATCAACGAAAAGTAATGTTTCATAGCACTCACCTCAAATTCAGCACTAGTAGTACTATCAATATCATGCATATACTCCTCGAATTCAACATAATCACTGTCAACATTGTCTTGAAGTTGTGTAGCTTTGCAGAGAGCTCTATTAACAGGGTATTTTCCTTTTTGTTCTGCCTTCATATAATTTTCCTGCGTGTGTTTTAATCATCATGCAAAGTTAATATAAGTCAAGTAAAGAATGCAAAAGCTATAAATTTTTGTCCACAACAACTATTATATTACCTCAACTTCAACACAACTATGATTGACATCAAAGAATTCTTGTTTTCGTGTTGCTTTGATAAAATTGATCTGCATGTAGTTTAACCATCAAGCAAAAAAATATATCCAGATGAGTAATTCATGTAAAAAATAGTCAACAAATCCTTTCCAAGCATAAAAGTCACAATAGGTGGAATGGGTGAAAATCCATTTTTGTAGACTCACAAACCCTCAACTCCGTCTTTATAGACCCATTTCAGCAATTTGACTACAAAATGCAAAAAAATATTCAAGAATCCACCAAATCATAAACAAATTCAACTTAACTCACCCAACCCCCTAATTCAATACAAAAGAGAACAAGGAACCCTATACAGGCAAGTACAGAAGCTTGGAACTTCAAATAATTAGAAATTTCTAAGAAAAGAACAGAATTTCAAGAGTTTTATTATTTCTTTATGATCCATAGCAGCAAAAAAAATTTGTGGAAAAAATCAGCAAACCAAAAGTATAAGACTTTTTGAAAAAATCGAGAAAAAGTCTAGAAAAAATCAGGAAAAAATTGGATTTTAAAAAAAGGTAAAAATTGTAGAACAAGAGATAAAAACCATTTTTTTGAAATTGAAAGGAATTTCCATAGCATAGAGATATAGAGAGCAAATAAAATAAAGATTTTAACTAATGAATTGTAAAAAATAGATTTTTGTAGTTTATATTCATATCGTTGATTACATTGCATTGCACATCTTTCAAACTCAAAGCATTACTTCACATTGTATAACTAATAACTAGATGCTGATAGATGAGAAAATTTCAATTACAATATAGTTTTTACAAAGTCAACCTAAGGAGTTATGCAATTACTTCACATTGTATAACTAATAACTAGGAGCAGCTGCCAATTGCATTTACTTCTCATGGCATTCTATGAGACCACATTTCTTTGAGGCATTTTTTCAAACAGTTCACTGCCTTGTCTATGCTACCATATTTTTCATACATGTCTACCAAAGCATTTTGTCAAACAGTTCACTACCCTGTTGCTATGGCTAAAAACCTAAAACAAGTGCTTTCAAACAAGCTATGGATGCTTGGAAAAAATCTATCAAAAGCATAATAGTAAGCAATAGCATGGACAAAGCAGTGAACTCTTTGAAAAAATGCATCAAAGAAATGAGGTCTCATGGTGATGGAATGCGATGACAATCAAAAGAAATTTGATTGTCATGGCATTCCATCACCATGAGACCTCATTTCTTTGAGGCATTTTTCCAAAGAGTTCACTGCCTTGTCTATGCTAACACATTTTTCATACATGTCTATCAAAGCATTTTATAAAATAGTTCATTGCCTTGCTGCTATGGCTAAAAGCCTAAAATAGGTGCTTTCAAAAAAGCTATGGATGCTTGGCTAAAAGCCTGCAGAATTTTTTAAAATCAGGATTGATCAGGATTTTTTGCAGATTTTTGCTTCTGTGGCCCACCTTGCCAAATTGTCACACCCATAAATGAGTTTGAGACTCCATGATATTTCCTCGTTCCTAAATAAAAATTAGCACTATTTTCCTAACAATTCCTCATCAGCAGAACCCCCATCATAGCCTCATCGATGGCCTGATGAAAGCAATTAATAACCTAGTATCAGTGTAACAATACCCTATCGGGCTGACTCCTAAGGTGTTCTCCCTGATAGACTGACAGAGTCGAAAGAAAGCACATCATTGTAACACATGAACATTGGTGGAATGAATGTTTTCATTCCCCCAATGGCCCGATATAATGAATGTTTGCATTCCCCCAATGAAAGCAGTTAATAACCTAGCATTGGTGTAACAATACCCTATCGGGCTGACTCCTAAGGCGTCCTCCCCGATGGACCGATAGAGTCAACAAAAGTAATCACATCATTGTAACACATGAACATCAATGGAATGAATGTTTACATTCCCACAATGGCCCAATATAACGAATGTTTGCATTCCCCCAATGAAAGCAGTTAATAACCTAGTATCGATGTAACAATACCCTATCGGTCTGACTCCTAAGGCGTCCTCCTAGATAGATTGATAGAGTCAACAAAAGCAAGCACATCATTGTAACACATGAACATCGGTGGAATGAATATTTGCATTCCCCCGATGAAAGTAGTTAATAACCTAGTATCGGTGTAACAATACCCTATCGGGTTGAATCCTAAGGCATCCTCCCTGATAGACCGATAGAGTCAACAAAAGCAAGCACGTCGTTGTAACACATGAACATCGGTGAAACAAATTTTTTCATTCCCCCGATGGCCCGATATAACCATGGATTATCAAGAATTAATATATATCAAGGGAATCAGTCTTGTTTACCTTGTTTGTGGGCCAAAGGCATATTAAGGGATTGGCACCCCCTTATGGTTTAAAAACCTACACTTCTGAGACCTAACAGATCATTCATTAATCTCATAGTTATTTTGTCATAAAACTCAGTCACAACATTTAGGACAGTCACAATGGATTTCAATGAAACAAAAGGAAAATTTTCATAGATTCATTTTTCTATATATGACCTTAATACTTTGCCTAGAGATCACAAGAGTAATTTTATAAAGGTATGTTGTGGAAAACATTTATGAAATTTGCAGACATCTTTAGAATACAATATAAAGATGATATAGTTGAGAATCAAAATATTGAGGGATAGCCTCTTACCTGATTTGAATCCATGGAATTATGGTCATTCCATGTAGAAATTATAGGCCTAACAAAGGCAGCCAACTGCAAAACTTTCTTAGTGAGACAGTTTAAGCAACTCATTATATGTTGGTAGTCATCATTTGAGTTGACATGATTTTGAGAGGCTCTTACTGGGCGTTCAACAGATGGCTTTAAAATATTTGTTGATGAACTAGATTTCCTCTTGATACTAGTATTAGATTTAGTATGATCTAGTGTTTCCATATAATTGACAACATCTTCTACACTTGCTTCTCTATTATTGTTTTCCACCTAAAATACATAATGTCAATTTCAACATATAGTCAGTTCAATGAAAATTTGAAATAAATAACACAATGTAAATTGAACCAAAAATCCATACACTTACTCCACATTTGTCCATTTTGGCCTGCAACCCACCTCGGCCAAATGTATATTCAATCTTCACATTATCTCTTGCTTTCTTGCCTCTATTACTCTTTCTCAAATATTCTTCGGAACGCATACTTTATTTCAATGCCTCCCACTATTTGGGAGATAGAGTGGAGTCTAACATCTCTTTTCCATCCATGATTGTTTTTCTACAATTGTATCTAAAACTGTTCATTAGAAGTCTCATCATGTGCTTGTAATATTTTCTAGAGATTTTTCCACCAACAGTGTCAAAGGAATTTTCCATTTTTTGTATAACATATTCCACATTTCATGGATCTTGCTCTGCAAAATTTGATTTGCAAATATCCAAATGGGCCCTACATCTTATGCCCAATTCAGAGGCCCACCTTGTAGTATTTTTCCCAATGGGTTCACCATCTCTTGATACCTCAACCAAGAATGGCTTCTTCCCTTCTAATATTATTTATTTTGCATTCCTCTTTGTAGATCTGTATAAATCTTGACTCAATCTTTTTATTTTAACATAAGTAGGCACATCTTCTATTTCACCACTACAAATATTTCTGGTTAATTCACTAATTCCTTCAAAATTTGTAGATGCGACAAGTGCACTCTTAGCAGGCACATCAGATGCAAACAAACTCTCTTCATGACTTTGATTAACTGGAACTTCATGCTCCTTGGCAACATCATGTATGGCATGAGTAGGTAGATCAGTAGTGGTCTCCGTAGATTTCACTTCATCACAACTATTTTTTTCACCATCTTCATTTGTTGAATCACAAAAGCATTGGCTTCTATGAGCTGGAAACACTGTATCTTTAATTTCTTTTCGTTTTTTCTCTGTATTTTCTCTGATCTTTTTTTCTTTCCTATAAAACAAAAAAAAATCATATCATATCTTATATACATAAAGCTCTTTCCTATAAAATTTCATTGAACAGTATTAAACAAATAATTTACTACTTAGTGGATTTACAACTTGCCTGTTTGACATCAAACCAAGACGTGATAAATATTCATTATTCTTGGCCACACGTTCTTCACGAAAGCTTTCATAATCTGTCACTGGAATTTCAACATTGTGATCACTATCATCTAATTTGTGCCTTAAATTCTTTTTCTTCATTTCCTGATGTCCACAAAAATAATAATGTATAAATTAGCAACTTGATACTGAGATATTGCATCCTCATTTTTATATGAAAACATATTCATATTGCATTCATATAGAAACTTTGTTCAACATTAAAGCTTTGAAACAAGTATTAGTCTGAAGGTCTGTGTCCTTAAAACATAAAACAGTCTTAAAACAACATAAAAGCATTACATAAAAGGTCATAAAATGGGGCTCATCAATAATCATCTGTATTTCTAGCAAGATCAGAATCTTGATCACTCGTGTCTACATCTACTTGATTTTCTTCCTCATCCTCATTTGTGACATGCAATACATTATCTCTCCCAATTTCTCATTGTTAATAAAAATCTCTTCTTCAAACAGTCCCTCATTGTCTTCATCCACTTCTTCGAATGTTTCTTGTAAATTAACATATTTCCCATTAGGAAATACATCAACAACTTCCATGATTTTTTTTCTTGAACGAGACTCTGTTCGAATGACATATGACCAACTTGGGCTTCTTACATCATCAATTAGAAATGATTGGTTAATTTGAAGAGGGGAAACATACGGCTCATCTGTCTATGATAAAAATTACAGTGTATATGCACGTACAAATCCATACTCATCAAATTGTACTATGGATGGTCAGATCCACTTACATTTTAATAATATAGGACTATTTTCACCAAAATCCACTTGAATAATTTCTTGGATGAATCCAACATAAAATTTCTTCTCAATTTCATGAAGAAATTCAGCACTAACAACACAATCACAATTTGTCTTTCCTTTGTCTTTTTCTTCCACTCATAAATGATTATTATAGGCCCACATTCCACTAAAACGCATAGCCCATAAATGTGGAGGTCGTGAAAGCTTACTTTCCTCTATTGTTATATCTTGACCTTCTTCTTTTGCATCACTAATTTCATTAGCAATCCATTCTTCAAATTTTGGAAAAGAATCAGCTCCAATCAAATCATGACGCCTGTGCCTTTGAGGTCGATGTTGCATCCAAGTTTGATTCTCTTCTTCATATTTTCTACATAGAATAATGACGTACAAATAGTAAGATTAATAATATAAATGTGTAAATGCAATTGAGTAAATAAATTGTTGTGTATTTTTTTCTTACCCATGCCACTTATTGAACGAAGATGTGTTTTGAAGAATAAGGGCATGTATTGCACTTATTTCTTGATATGATAGCTTGAAGAAACATCCATTTCCTTCTAATAATTCACCTACAACTCTCTCATCTTCGTCATCATCCCATACATGTCAATTGACATTTTTAAAATCCTTCATATATTCTGTGCAAAATCCCATGGCCTCTTTCATTGAATATCCCTCAAACATGTTGCCTTCTAGTTTTTCCCTAGTACAGACAATTTTTTTCAAAACCTTCATATATCGTTCTATAGGATACATCCATCTCATTCTTACTGGGCCACAATGCTCTAGTTCATATTCTAGATGTATTAAAAGATGCATAGAAATGTTAAAGATTGTTGGTGAAAATTCTCGTTCCAATAGACAAAGGACTTCAACAACCTCCTCCCTCAAACTATCAAAGTTTGAAGGATCTAATACATGTAAACTCATTCTCTTTAATATTAGGCCCAACCTTATAATTTTCAATCTTGGCCCCTTTTCCAAACTTGATATATTTACCACAATAGGTAAAATATTCTTGATTATGACATGATAGTCATGGGTCTTTAGGCCTCTTAAGCTATTAATGTCAGTTTGGCTTCTGATGTTGCTACTTACATATCCAGTGGGAAAGCGAGTCTGAGACATCAACTGTAAGAATTGTGCATGTTGTTCCTTTGTCCAGACATAAGGAGCACTAGGTTTTCTATATTTTTCATTATCATATTTTTCAACCCAAAGATTTCAACGAATCTTTATTTCTCGAAAGTCTTCACATGATGAAATAGTATCAAGAGTACCAAAAAGAGTTTCTATAATAGCATAAGCTATATTCTTCTCAGTATGCACAAAGTCAACAGTATGCCTAATGGATATATCCTTAAAGTATGACAACTTATACAATATGCACAATTGTTTTACACCGTTTTCATTACATAGATCATATCTACTGCCACCAATCCCATCATTTTCAATAAATGACATTCTTTTTTGTCCATTCTCCATAATGTAATCACCTATTATTAGCAATGGCGCCTCACGATTCTCTTCTTGACCATTGAAATGTGGTTTTTGTCGATGATATGGATGATCCATTTTAAGGTAAGCATGATGTCCACAATAAATACACTTACACAAACTTCTTGAGTGCCTCACAAAATCTTTAAAGTTGCAAGCAGGACGTGCATGGTATCCATGAACAGAGAGACTAGACAATGTGCCATATGCAGGAAGATCATGAATCATAAACAATAAGGAAGCTCTTAAAGTGAATTTGATTGATGACCATCCCTTAAAGATTGAATTACTTCAATTCCTTTCCACAATTCCATTAGCTCATCATATAATGGCTCTAGATAAGCATCTATTGTATCTGAAGTCACACTTTTCTTTCCTAGTACAATCAATGATAACATTAAGAAAAATGGTTTAGTTGCTGCCATGGAGGCAAGTTATAATTTATTAGAAACACTGGCCAAGTTGACCATTTAGTACTTTGATTTGAGAATTGGTTCACCCCATCTAGAGCCAAACCCAACCTTATATTACGAGGATCTTGAGAAAATTGGGCCATCTGTTATCAAATTCCATCCACGTCTTAGAATTAGGCACATGTCGTTGTTTTCCATCAATGCTCTTATTTTGGGCATGCCACTGCATAAGTTCAACAATGTCTCTGCACCTATACATTCAGAGTAATCGTGGGATTATCGAAAAGTCATGAAGAACCTTTCTAGGAACCACAACTGATTTCAACCCTTGTCTAAACCTCAGTTCATGACATTTCGAACATTCACTCTCATTTGCAAGATTTTTGCAAAATAATACACAACCATTCACACATGTGTGGATGTTTTCATACCCCAAGCTGAGCTTATTGATTTTCTTTTTACATTGACTTCATTTTGTTGGCAATGTGGAGTCAACTAGTAACAATGAACTTAATAATGCCAATAACTGATCTACATTCTCATTTGTCCAACCATGCACCACTTGCAAGTTAAGAATTTGAAGGATTGTTGTCAAATGAATTAACTTGCAATTAGCATACACAGGATTTAAAGCATCATCCATTGACTTGGCCCAATCATCGTTTAGACCCTCATTCAACATTCTATCAACTTCAAACCCTTCATCAAAAATTTCTGCCTCTTCATCTATGTTTGGTGCCACTTCATCTATGTGTGTTGCCTCTTCATCTCTCACAGTCTGACATTCTATCACATCTTCATAATAATTGTAAGCCCAAGGGCTTATACCACTATGCCCATATCTTATCATATGTCGATAAATCA
This sequence comes from Sequoia sempervirens, assembly GCA_007258455.2. Lineage (NCBI taxonomy): Eukaryota > Viridiplantae > Streptophyta > Pinopsida > Cupressales > Cupressaceae > Sequoia > Sequoia sempervirens. The sequence goes on along the minus strand of VDFB02000363.1, from coordinate 142,639,019 downwards.
TATTTCTTTTTTTCACCTTTCCACCAAGACAATTTTTGCATGGACATGGATATTTGTCAATGTCCCTCTCATCTGCTACTCTCTCATCATATGCATGATATTTATCCGTAGTCAACCTTTGACGATCATCCATCTATAATATTGTGCATTGCCATATTAATTTAGTTTCTGATTTAAAGAAAAAAATAAATCTGACAACAGAGATGCCAAAGCATTGTTGAAAGTAGTCACTTTTAGTACATACCATAACAAAAAGAAGAGGATATAATGAGTCATTGTTCTGAGATCTATCTTACATTCATTTGAATTTTACCTACTGAGAATGGAATATGCCTATGTTTCCTATCAGCTTACTTTCAACAATGAGGGTTTCGAATTACCTCTGAATTCGCTACAGAGGGCCTCGCTGACTTCAAATTCATTGCAGCAAACTCCAAATTCCTTTCCCGCCTTTTCAAAAGTCTCTAGGTCCTATCCAAACAAGCTTTATCGCCCATGCAAGTGCTTCAATACCTATCCATGAGAATAACAAACGTCAACAACAATCCAATTTCATTCCCATGCCAACAATTATACATTTTACAAGTTTTCTGACTTATAAATATAGGCAAGTTATGTAAACCACTAGATAAATAGCATTTAAAGGTTTGTTGTCTCTAACTTATAATATTTTTTTGAGTTTAGCTGACACAGCTGGTTTTTTTGGTTTGTTTTCATGGTTGTTACTCATGTAACTTGTACTTTCATATCCCTTTGAGCTACTTTGTGTATTTCTTTCTTTTGCATTAGCTGTGTTATGAAAGTAAAACTTGAAAGTGCCCCTACTGATAAGATTTGAGTCTTTAGTTATTTACTTGTTTTTGTGATATTTGACTTTTGAGTCTTAATATATAAGTCCATATGTTTATCTAGATTGATGTGGATCTTGCAAATTCTAGATACTTAAAGCCAAAACATGATTGAGCCTTGAAAGTGGATTGATCCATAGATAACATTATGGCAAGTGCTAGAATGTAATGTTCATTGTGGGTCATGAATGAGTGTAGGTGATACAAAATATTTAAATATACCAGTAACAGTCATATGGTGTTAATCAATTAATGTAAATGTGACATAATGATTTATTATATATAAGTGAGTTGAAGGCCAAGAGTATTTTGCCTGATTGTCAAAGAGGACAAACTTAACATAGCCATACAATCATAATTGATTTTGGATCACAAGTGTTTGTGTTCAAAATCATCTCTTAGAAGTACATGATATATATCTTCTACAAGTATTTCAGCACACTGCAAGTATTTCTTGACAAGCGTATCTCTAGGTTCACCTAACTTAGAATTACATGCCAAATGCTACTATGTTTTTCCCTTGGTGAGTTAGCTTTGTTCCTTTTTGTTCATAAGGAACATATTTATAATTAATGTGGGTTTGTCTCTTTTGATGTGCATCCATTTCAGGCCTACAGCCAAATGGATTCTCGAGAGGCTGTGTTTGGTGGAGGCTCATCAGGTAATATTTTGTAGTAATTCTTTAATTGGAAAATATATCCTTATTTTCTATAATTTTATTCTATTTGGTAGAGTGGCTCTGGGGATAAGTATTTTAAATGTTTACACAACTCTATGAAGAAGTCATGCTTTCTTTATAAGAGTGTCTCCAAAATTTACTTCCAAATTACCATGAGAAATCCCCTGAAAACTGTGGTTATAGGAGGGTGTGGGAGGTGTGCTCAGTGAATGTGATGTATATGATGTCTAGAAAAGAAGTTGGTTCTTGTAGAAGTACTTTGGACAATTTGACAGACTAGATATGCATGCATTAGTAGTTTCAAGTGTAGCAGAGCCTATTCAATCATGGGAAATGTTAGGAGATTCATTTGTCTCTCTAACAAAGAGTTTTTCAACCATTGCAAATTTACAACTAGCTTGAAACAATATCTTCATTATTGAAGAACTAGCATTCGTCTTGTCATAATTCTTTGGCAGAACTGTAGTAACATGGGGATACTATAAAGAATATTATAAATTAAAGGATTAACATTGATTTGGTCAATCTAGGTAATGAACACCATATATATGTGGTATTTGTCTTCTTGGAGACAACAAGCTTTATTCAGTTATCCATTACTGATTCTTATTCTCTCTTATTTTTTTGTATGATCTATGCATGTTATTTTTCATTATGCTAGTTGTTAGAATTGAAAAATTTCACATTTTTCACTAGCCTCCACCCACCAATTCTCCACATTCCACAGAAATTCACCACATTTTAATTTTATGATAAAAAATTGTTGAAATTTGTGTGACAAGATCCATTTTGCAACCCACATTGCCAAATTGTCACACCCATAAATAACTTTGAGACTCCATAATTTTTCCTAAGTAAAAATTAGCACTATCACCCTAACAATGCATCATTGGTGGAACCCCCATCATAGCCTTGCCGATGGTTCGATGAAAATAGTTCATAACCTAGTATCAGTGTAACAACACCCTATCAGGCTAACTCCTAAGGTGTTCCCCCTGATAGACCGATAGACTCAACAAAAGTAAGCACATCATTGTAACACATGAACATTGGTGGAACGAATGTCTACATTCCCCTGATGGCCCGATATGATCATAAATTATCAAGAATTATTATATATCAGGGGAATTAATGTGTATCGGGGTAATATATTTGGGCGTCCTGTCGATAGACCGAAGGAAAATTGTTCATCGGTGGAGAGGGTGGCTATCGGTGGAATAAGGATTGTAGTCTCGCTAATAAAATGATGATGATTGACTGGTAACTGATGTGACATCTCAAGGCATCATCCATATATTTAAAAATAAATGCTTCCCCTCGACGACAAGACTAAAATGGGTGGTGTATTTATGAGCCAAAGTTGAAGTGAATTATATCACAAGTTGATCGCATAATTGTTGCATAGTTTGGAAGACTTCGCTGAGGACAAAAGCAAAAAGGAAAAGCTAGGAATTCTCACGTAGCAGAAACCAGTGGATGAGAAGATGTATTTTTCAAAGGATTAAGAATTAGAAAAATGGAGGAAAATGCAGAAAAACCCAAAGCTAAGAAACATAAAACTAAGAAGAAAATCTTGAATCAAGACCTGATACATCAATGCCCTGGGTCAGGGCCAAGACCCACGAGGGTTGCTCATATGAATCCTTCAATGGATAGATTATTAGATAAACATAAAGGCGTGGGGGATATTTGGACACCACGACACAGGTATGAGCTTTTCATGTATCATTACAAGAAACAATTCAGGTTTCAGCCAGTCTACAACCCATGGAGGTTGAAATTAGGAAGACTCATGGTGCTTAATGTGTTCATAAATGTAGAATTAATTAAAGCTCTGGCTAGCAGATATGACCCTAAGAGGAGAACTATCCAAGTACATAATGGGGCTGACATGCTTGTTATTTCTGAGGATTTAATTTCTAATGTGTTTCAGTTGGAGTGTCCTATGAACTTGCCATTCATGATTAGAGACCTCTTGACAGAGTATCACCATATGGATACCAACTACAAATGATGGAAACTACCCTTGCATAGGCCTAAGAATGAAGCAGGCCAACTCAGGAGGTTTTTGAATAATGAAAACCCTCCTTTTCATGAGGACTTGTTTGAAGAATATTTTAGATACAATTATTATTCAGTTGGTCAGGTCTTGGGGGTAGAGGTCCCACCCCTCATGTCTATTTCCCCAATGGTCTTAGCTGCAAACATACAAATAAATGATGCCAGGTCATTCAATTATGCTAGATACTTGGCCAATGACCTAAACTGGGAGCTTGAAAATATTAAAAACAATAGTGAATATATTTCTTTCAAACATTATTCTTTGTTCATGATTTTTCTCATGCACGAGGGACATGTTAGAAGGTTCTGGAGTCAAGAATTAAGAATGAAAGATATAGATGAAAATGGGAATCTCAAACTTGTACAAATGTGGACTTCACTATGGGATAGTCGATTTGGTAGATCTCATTATCTTTATTTTGAGGAGTTTTTTGTAAAACCATTAATGGAGTGGTTGGGATATCCACATGATTATAACTTATCCCCAGAAGTGCAAAAGTTTCTAAGACCAAAGGAAAATGACCCAAGGAAAAAGGTGGATCATAACTGGGGAGACTGGTATGCTTTTCCAGACTGCACAGTGATTAGAGTTTATGGGTTTGAAGGAACTCCGCACTTGTTGCCACAAGTAGTTCCTGATAGAATTGCCTACTTAGAAATTGTCAGGCAATTGGAAAAGTCTGATTCCAAAAACCTCAAAGGACACAACAAACAATTGATCATGCCTAGTACCTTATGTTTTGGAGACTTTACAGTGGTTGTAAATGAGGGATATGAGGAAATTGATGCTAAATTAGCACAGTATAACCTCCCTCTAGGTAACAAAAGGAAAGATTTTGATGCAAAAGGATTTATTCACAAAGCAAGGTTATCATAGGCGTTATCAGGATATGAGCATGTATTCTCAATTGAAGATGTAATCAGAAACCATGATGAAGCCTCTACCACTAAAATAATGACTGCATATAATAGGGTTATGCTTGCAAAGGAATGGAAAAGAAGAAATGCCCCATCTTATTTGAAAGAATTTTGTGAAATATAGGATCCTCTAGTAAGGATTGAGCAACTCATTGCTCATATGGATGAAGTGGTAAAGAATGTGCTTTCATTTGTCTTTGATGCCCCTCATGCAACCTATTCAAGAGTGCAGGCTAAAGATATAGAGCCCTTAGATTATATCCCTTCACAACCAACTCCTGATGTGAGTTTTTCTATAGATATTGATGAGTGAAGAAGAGGAGAGTGATGAGGAAAGTGATGAGGAGGAAGATAAAGTACAACAAATAAGTGCTCCTATAATTGTACGGTATGAGCCTCCTCAGGAACACAATGTTGTAAGAATTGAAGCATCAGATGAATTATCAGATGATTTTAGGGTCAAGGCTGGACAAGATTTCATTTCTGATGGAGATTTTGTTAAGTCTCCTAAGTTTAAATCATTTTTTTATGAATATAAAGGAAATAAAATGAGACAAAAGATGCAGGATGTCACTCTTGAACGAGAAGCTATTGTTTTGAAAGAATTGAAAAAAGAAATAGACAAAGAGATGGAGTTCATCACTCTTGAGAGAGGGAGAGAGTTACTCCAAGAAGCTGGAGTATTGAAATTTTCCCAGATGGGATATAAGCTCTGAAATTGTGTTTGATATTTTTAGAAAGAGAGGAGATAAAACAATGAATTTAACAGATGAAGCAAGTGACAAGATGTATTCACGATCTGAACACAATCCAGATGAGGCCACCTTACTTATTTGGTCACTGTACCCCCATGACAAAAGACCAGCTGTGATTGATAATCCAAACCAAATGTTTGGAAATATCTTGATTCAAAGAGTAGGGGATACCAACCCCATGGAAACAATAGAGTTGAATGTCAATGTGGCAAAGTTCACCAAGGCACGGATTGATAATTTGGTTAAAGAAAATGACAGGTTGAAGAAGGAATTAGCACATCAAAGAGAAATATCATATTCCTCTTCCACACTAGAATTGTATTCCCCATGGCTTGAGAAAGATAAGAGAGTATTGGATGCAATGGTTGACACAACTTATTGGAAGCAGTGACACTGAAATCTCAAGAAAAATGTAAAGAATTGGAGAAGGAAGTCAAAACCATCAAGTATAAGATTGCATCCAAAATGATCGAGGGAAGATTCAATAAGATGATGAAATGTGCAGATGGATATTGGAGGAAATTTAAACAGGTACTCTCAGCATTAGAGGAGAACAAACGATTACAGGGGAGAATAATCAAAAAGAGACAAGAGCTTCAAGACAAGAAAATCTTGAAAGGATAGACAATGCAGACACATAACAAATTGGTAGAAGCACACAATGGATATCATAAGAGGCTTTTCAAGGATTTTGAGAGCTTTAATTCGACTCTGACACTCTATGATGATATGGGAAATCCTCGAGAATATGATGATTGGAAGGAATATTTTAATGTGATTCTGACTGCTGCATTACAAGAGATCAATGATGACGATATGATTTTACAAAATACTCACAACCAGCTCGAGAAGATGATGTATAGGGAGTATGATATGAGAGAGGTAATCTCCAATGCAGATACTTGTGTTGAACAAGAATACATCCATCACCTCTCTGTATTCAATTTGTTCCTCAACCAAACTATGGATACACTAGACACAACAGGGCAACCATCAGGATGAAAGGAGTCAGCCGATAGCATGAGCACCATATCATGGAGTAGAAGCTTTGAATAGATCTTAGGTGGTCACGGGCTTCTGCTTGGAGATTAATGGATCAGTGCATTTAGTTGCTGCAATATTTTGTTTTCTTAATTATGTTTAGTTATCAAACAACACGATTTTTTTTAATGGGTCTGTAGCTTATTGCCTCTCACATATATAAGAGAGACCAAGACCTGAATAGATCATCCATCTCATATCAGAAACTAATGTTATAATGCATATTATTCAAAGATAAATATAATGGAGAAGGTTATGCATAATTGTTAATTTTCTTTCAAGTGTTCAACTGTTGTGTGGATTTATATGCTTATATGTTATTTGGTTGTTTCTGAAGTGGCTATTTTTGTTATTCAAATTGAGTGTGTGGAAATACATTTAATTTGTCAATACACATTTGTTGTAGTTGTGTGAGGTTGACTGGTTTCGGTGTGCAGAAGAATTAAAATTCCTTTTACGAAATCAAATTTGATAGGTTCCTGTTTGGATTAAAGTCCTTTTGAATAAATTGTCTTAATTGGTTTCCTTTCACATTTGAATTAAATCCTTTCACAACTTCATAGTAGCATAAGGGGATATCACTAGGATTACTAAGAAGAGTCCAAATAACTGACATACTTGCACGTTTTCATAAGGTGAAAACATTCAAAGTGCCCAACTATTCGAGTTAAGCTGAAGAGTGAATCTACCTATCTTACAAAACCCTATCTCCAAAATCATCATTCATCCCTCCACTCCATCCACCCAATAGAAGTAGGCACTGGTAATAATTAGATATTACATACAAAATACAACTCACAAACTTGAAATCTCAATTACTCTCACTAGTATTTAGACATTAAAACTTTGCATCTGCTTCATCTCACGTGCCATAGTAAGTAGATTTCTCAATCTAGGAACCATATCTATCTACAAATCTGCCTTATTGTTCAGGTATACCCGCCTAGGTTTGGCAGAGCCTAAAGAGTAGAAGGTAATCAGTCATGCTTACCTTCTTCATGGGCCAAAAGTGTATTAAGGGATTGGCACCCCCTTATGGTTTAAAACTTTCACTTTGAGATCTAACACTAGTGATGATGGCCTAGGATTTTTCATCAAAATATATGCACGACTTCCATGGTTTACTGTCCTTGCCATGATGAGAAGGTAGAGGTAGATTTCAACAAGAGTCTCCATTGTTTGAATTGGCATCAAACAATACCTTCAACCTCGACTTATGTCATTACATATAATGAAAATTTCCCAATTGTTTGTATTGTTTAGTCACACAATAAGGGGCCTTTAGAGCCCAACAGTACCTGCCCAATCTACATATACCTTTGGTGTTAATGAAAATCACAGGCATAAGTGAAAGTGTTAGGAAGGTAGGTCTATTTCATCTAGATTTTTTTCATTGTCGAAATATGTCTACCTTAATTGATGCAAATTTGTTCATGAGATTTATGCATGATTACTATTGCTATCTATGCTCTACTGGTTTGATATGCCCATGATTTTTTGCCTACAGTACTTGACTAATGACTCTGTGAATTAACCCAAGTATAGTGCTTTAATTTCTTCCAAACATAAAGTGGGTGGTAAGTGTTTCTTTATGTGATAACCATACATGACTTAGTTAAGAAATGGGAATGTCACTTTTAAGATTTTCTCAATGAATTGGGATTTTGTATGCAAATACATGATTTCTATCTTTTCGTTTTTCCCTTTTCAGGTCCACTCTTGAAAACTCCTAAGTGGTTGAAGAGATTACCAGTTGGTGTCAATTTTGGATTTGGAGGAAAGCTTGCTTCATTTCGTCCCGGTACAACATCATAGAGTGTTGTTGGCTCTTCTAAGGTAGAATAGAATTTATTCTTTGGTACATGTCATTAAGGTGATATATGGTCTTATTTTTCTACTATTTTCATAGGTATATATAAACAATCTTGTTACTGAGGACAGTCTGGTGCTTCATTCAACAGAGTTTGAAGCTGCAATAGAAGATGGTGAAAAATCATCATTGTGAGCTTTGTGCGATAAGAAGTCTCAGGATTCTCGGTTACTTATTTGTGGATACTTTTTGAATGGGATTAATAACAATTTACATTCATTTGTATTGTTTCACTTGTAAATTTTTGGTTTTTGCATTGATTTAGTTTGGAAGAAGAGAGGGAGACATGGAATTTCCTAAGAGTCATGTTTGAAGATGAAGGAAATGCTAGGAAAAAGCTACTTGAGCACCTTGGATTTCAAGTGCAGTCAACAGAGAATCAAGACTTACAGGAAGCTCAATCTGCCAAAATTCATGATATTAGCAATGCAATAATCAACAATGTCACTCTTGATGATACAACACAATTAGATCCATCAGTTCAATCAAAAGGTGGAGAAGATGTTACATCCCCCAGAGACAATGGCGAGGAGTTTTTTGATAATTTGCACAGAATGAAAGAAGATTCCTCACTTCCTCTCACTAAAAATGATTTTGTTGTTGGGAAGGATACCCTAGGCAATGGAGAAGAGGTGCAACATGAAGCTACTAAAGATTCAACTGAATACTAAGAATGCGATGAAGCCATTCAAAGTTCTTTAGTTGTTGGTGATTATAAGGGAGAAGTCATGCAATGCCTATCAGCAAACAAGATGGCAGATGCACTTCTCATTGCTCATGTTGGGGGGAGTTCTTTACAGGAGAAAACTCGTGATGAATATTTAAGAAAAATGAATTGTTCCTATCTTAATGTTATGCTTCTATACTAATTGCATGGCATTTTCAACATCTTAAAGTCTTTTAATGTTTTATGTTTTACCATCCTTCTTGTATTCAACTATTTAGATTTTAGAAGGCTAACTGGCTTTGTTTATCTAAAATATATTTCTTTCTGTGGAATATTTTCTAACTTAACATTATTAGTGCAGGTGGTTTAAATGCTATGGTCAATAATGATCTTATTGGACTTGTGAATAGGCCTTTGAAATCCTGGAAATAAACCCTTTTTTTACTGTGTACACTAAGTGTTTTTTCCAACAAAAATCAGTTAAACAAAAAATTATGTAAATTGGATAATGCAATTTTGATTTGGAGCAAATTGTACTTGACAATAAGTTTTTTTAATAACTCATTTCTAATTTTTGTGAGTTGTAGTTTGAAGCTTTTGATATAATGAGAAAGCGTACAAATTTATGCATTGTATCATACAGTTGTGTATAGTATTTTCAAACATTTATCATACTTGTATCATAGATACAAGACTTGGACATAAAACAGTCTTGGTAGGCTGAATTTTTGACTTAAGACTTGGAGGACTTGGCACAGACTTGGTAGGCTGACTTTTTGACTTGGACATTGAAGGTAGGTTTTCAAATCAAATAAACCCTACCCCATAGAGTGATGTGTGTTTTCCATTATATTTTCATTGAATTCTCTTGGAAAAGAAATCAAATTAGCTATGATGGTTTTTTGTTCACTATTGCCAATTGATTCTAAGTTTTCTTTAAGAGGCTTGGGGTTGTAAGATCAAAGTGGTCTCTTGTAGTCAATAGAGAAAGAAAGTCAAACCTTGAAGAGATTGTAACAAAGATGTGATAATCACAAAGCAAAAGGTTCAAAGCAATGAGATCATAATGTAAAGACAAAAGAGAAAAAAGATGTTTTTATCAGAACAATGATTTTAAGGATTGACTATGAAGAACAATCATCATAAGATATCAATGAATACAAACAATGATAGTGCCAATGAGTTATCAATACAATGAATAAAGTGTTCCAATTTTCAATGCACGATAACAGTAGTCCAAGGCATGAAAGGGATAGGAATGAAAGATAATATATAGAGGGAAAATAGTTGCAAATGATCAATGTTATATCAAAGAATATGAGTGTCAGAGGATCATAGAAAAATGAAGGAGATAATAGCAGTTGTTATGAATGCCATGTGACCCGATATCATGCAAAAAGATGTAAAATACCATGGAACAGAGTGAAAAGGGGTCAAAGTCAATGAGATTCATTCAATGTCAAAGAGAATTATCATTATATCAGTGAAAGCACAAGATTGTAACAAAAATGAAGCAATGGAAAGCAAGAACAATATATGCAACATCAAGATCACTATCATAAAGGATGAAGATCAACATGAGGTTTTAGGATTCAAGATTTCCACTTACCTTTAGATTGTAACCTTGTTTAATGTTCTGCCCTTTCTTGAATGATACTGGTGTTGCAACTCAGAAAATGCTGCTCAATAAGCTCTGGCATTACAAAAATGGAAACCACCACTCTTTCAATTCAATGGTTGTTTCCTTCGTCAGACTTGCAATTGGAAAATCTTCAAATGCGCGCGGGAGCTGAAATACCAAATTGTTGATTAAACTTCCAAACTTCCCTCCAACATGAAATCACAATGTTTTATGGAAAAAATCAAACTGCTTGAGATTCCCTCCAAATGCATACATGACCCTATCGACCAAGGCACCAAAAATACCCTTTTTAATTTTATTTTTTTGTCTACCAAAAACACCTATTGCTAAAATGCACCAAAAAAAAACTATTGTGTGGAAGGCATACAAAAATTAATCTTCATTTTTAGGTGAAAAAAATCATCTATCTACATTGTCATTTTAATATAGGTTGTGAAAATTAAGATAAGCATGTGTGCTCCTAAAATTACTAGAGTTTAAACTTGTATAAAAACTAACATCTATAAAAATGATCCACACACAATTGATTTCATAGATTATAAAATAATTCTATTTTTAAATCATATTTTATTAGTGAAATTGACCACAATTTCTCTTTGATACATTTGACATGCTAACGCAACAGGAAAATCAAACTGGCTTCAAATCATAGTTAAAAACATTAACGATTCATTAACATAATGAGTAATAAAAGTTAAAGAATGTAAATGTTTATAATCTTTTTTATAAAATATGTGAAGGCCTTAAGATTGCACCGAGAGGCAATGCCTTCCACGCAATAGGTATTTTTGGTGCACCAAGCAACCTAGGCGGCCAAATGGCCTGCTTAGGTAGGGGTCCCATGAGGAGGGCTTAATTAGCTCTATGGATTATGATCAAAAGAAAAAGAAAAAAGAATAGAGGGGTAATAGTCATTTATTTAGTCATTAATTTAACCATATATTTAGTCATTTTTATTTGTCTGATATTAGTCATTTATTTAGTCATTTAGTTGTGATTTTACCCAATGACCCAATTAGTCACTTATAAATGACCAAATTAGTCATTTATTTTCAAGATACTAATAGTGTTAGTCACGTGACTAAAAGTTTTAGTGACGTAGTCATTTATTTGCCAAATTCTACTAGTGATAACAACCATAGAACAACCCTACCACTAGATCGAAACATGTATGGAAATACAATAATCCATAAGACTTAACATGAATATCACTTAACTCTAGTGGTACAAGGTGGTCATGACATTAACTTCTTATAGACCCTATGACAATAAAATCACCAAATCCTATGTTAATGTGGTACCTATAAAAATATGAGAGATATCAAATATTGATAAAAAAAAAAAATCAAGGGGACATGTCACAAGGCATTGGGACTTAAGTAGAAAATACCAAATATCAACCATTTTAAGCTATTAGATAAATCATATCCTATTATTTTAAATGGATACAATGAGATGAACCTCTCATGGTCCCTGTCCTTTTAGATAGAACCTTATTTTTATGAGTAAAATCATAACACAAAGGATTCCATGTATAAATATAATCAACCATAACAAAATAGATGTCATATATCAAGAATGACATAAAAGATGTCATAAATTAACACAAAATAAAAAATATCATAAATATACATAAATAAAAATAAATCGACCATAACACAAAATAATCAATAGATTCAACTCTCCAAAGAGACAATATAACACCAAGCCAAATTGGATTTACTTAAGTATAAAAATGATAACCATCCTAAGAAGACAATATTATGAGGATGTGATCTCCACACACAAAATATTTTGGGGAGGAAAATAAAAGAAGAAAGGGAAGTCAAAACATTCCAATCATGATATAAAATCTAGTTTGATCAAATCCACTAAGGGACTCTCAAATATAAGACTATTGTACTTAGGTGCATGGGTAGCATAGTGTATAAGTTATAAATCATGTTTACAACCTTACATATAGAACTCAAAAAATAATTTAACATAATTATAATAACTAAAAACTCACCAAAATATTTTGGGAGATCTCATCTAGATCAAACATAACTCTCATGCTCATAATTTCTACCTATATTACAAAAAATAGTTTCCATTAAAATAGGAAAAACTTTTTGAAAATATAACATTATAAAAAATTTTAAGATGTCTTAGAATGATGACATAGAAATCTTCAAAACCCATTTCTTTTATAATACCTCTTTAATATATATTTTTAAAGACAATATAATCAATAGTAAAACACAATTCTAAATATAGTAGTAGAGATGGACAATCACTAATGAATCCATATCTTATAATCTAGAAACTAAGAATGACTAATATATAATGAAGATTTAGAAAAACGGATGGCACACCTACCATAATTTTCTAAGAGAAATTTAATTCCTAAAATAAGATTTATTGAAGAAGTAACATAATATATTTTCTCATCATAATTTTACTAGATTATAATTTTCCCAAAAAAACTCATTTTTCAAATAGGATTTCAATCATAAAGAGTACATCATTAAAAAAATTACTTGAATCCTCTTAACATATAAGTTCAATCTTAAGTTAGATCTATATTTACATTTAATTTATCACACGATTCTCCTAAGTTTCACTAGGATTCTTTCTCCTCAAGAAAATATAATTTATCTACAATTATTTTCTTTCCGAGTCAAACAATATGAAACATAATATTTTTTATTCATAATTTTCTACTATTTTAAAAAGACAATATAGTAAAGAAAATTAATTTTAATAAAAAATTCTAAATCTATTGATTAAACAAAGTATATATTTATTGAAGTATTTGATGATAAGAATCCTTCCTCAATCCTCCAAGTAAATTAGATAATTAGTAGAGATGAAGTAGAAATAATCCAAAAAAAACAACAATCCTTCAATTATTTCAAAAAAACACGTCTAAATATTTAAGCTCCAGTAACCTATTTGATTTCTTGCTCTAAAATACAATAATGATAACAGTGATAATTCTACAAAATAAAACTAGCTCTCTCCCTTAAATTATCTATCTTTTCTTGTAAAACCTAATTCAAAACTCAAAATAATAACATATAATATTCTTTGTAAAATAAAATAATAATAAAATATCCTTATGCATATTCTTTTTGAAAGAATAATATTCAAAGACCACCTTTTTCAATTCTATGCAAATAAAAGATTTCAATTATAATTAATATTAGGAAATTATATTTTTTAATGCATGAGTAAAATTACAGATAAACACATTTTTTTTTCTAAATTCAAAATATAATATAATATAATTATTTATAAATTTTAATTCTAAATTTTTTCTCAGTGCTCAGGGTTTTTTCATTGCTGCTTTTGACTCCATCAAAGATAGGGATTCCATTTTATTTGGCCACCATTGGTCTTGGAAGTAGGATTACCTTTTTCTTAAACCTTGGCACCCAACCTTCAACCCTTCTTTTGAATCCTTCAACATTATGTCAGTCTAGGTTCCGCTTCCAAATTTTCTACTTCAATTTTGGATCTAGTCCTGTTTCAAATCTATTGGTAATTCTTTAGGCTCTTTCTTAGCTGTAGACAAGAAAAATTTAGATTTTTCTCACACTACCTTCACTTGAATTTTAGTGCACTTGGATCTCTCCAAGGATCTACATACTAATATAATTCTAAAAGTTGTTAGTCATTCATGGACTCAACTGTTGGATTATGAAGGTCTTCCCTTCCAGTGCAGAAGATGTTTTGAAATAGGTCATGTGGTTGCATCATGTCACATTAAAGATAAATCAGTTAAAAAATAACCATCATGGTGGAAAGATGTCCTCTCAAAGCCCTGTCCACATGGGCAGAAAGTAATTAACTCTTCTACTTCATCAACGATTCTTTCAGTAAAATCGGATGTGAAGGATGTCACCTTTCAACAACAATAGAAAAAGTCACTTCCACTTAGACTAAAATCTGCTTCATTTGTGGCTCCAACAACAAAATCTAGGGTGAATTTTGACATTCTTCCACAAGGTCAAATATCAAACAAGCTTGGGGTTCATGGGGAAGTAGTCAAACAAAAGAATCATACACAGGATCGGGATCTGGACATTCCATCAAGTAAATTTTTAGTTTTAGAGAAGCATTCTATGGACAATCATTGGACACTTGTGCAGAAACGAAAGAAACCTTTCTTCACAATGTCTCTAGCACCTGCCTTTTGCTCCCCTATTCACATTGAAGGGGATTAAATTGTAGCCTTTATGACACTTGCTCTGTTTGATGATGTTTCCTAGTTTCTATTTTGTACTTTCCTTTTATATATTAATATATTATATATAAGCATTACACCTTTTGCCTAAAAAAATAATAATAATTGAAATGAACGATTACATAAATTTTATTTCAAAAATATCAAAAGACAATTATTACTTAACTAGAAAATTAAATATATGATAAAATCTAAGGATTAAATAAAAAATAAAAATGATATTTTAGCTTTATCAGTTTATTTCATTTTCTAATTAGCCTTACTAATTATCAAATAAATAAATAGAATTTCAATTATTCACTTAATTAATTTAATCAAGCCACTAATTAATTTATTTCTAGTTAATTATTTAACTTAATTAAAATTATTATTTTATTGTCTATATAATTTGATTATTTAAGAATATTTCAACATTGAGGCATTTTTCACCTTCATACTTGTACTTGTTGCACAACATAATCTTGTCACACATATCTTAGTAGCATTACTAAAAAATAATATAACAATATAATCATCTTTAATCAATTAATCATGTAATGTAATCACACATTATACACAAATATCTTAAATCAACACTTTACACCAAATATAAGTTATAAGTATATATAATTTTATATTAGAGTTGAAGGATTATAGAATCATAAAGACACTAGAAATGAGAGATAGTATAGATAGATTGAAGATGAAGTATATGTGGATAAATTACAAGGATTTGAAGAAGGAAATTAATTATATGTTTATAGGATTAATAAAGAACTTTATAGTTTGAAATAAGAACGAAGAGCATAATATTCAATAATTGATACATGATTCTTATAAAATGGATATGCAAGATGAAAGAATTAGCCTATGCCATATTTTAAAAAATAAAATAAAATATTTTGTATTTGTCATATGTTGATAATATAATCTATACAAAATGCTCAATAATGATGAAGGAAAAATTTAAAGAGGCAATGATGAAAGAATATGAAATGATTGATCCAATAATTTCTTGGCTTGGAGTTCTTCAAACCTCATTGTAAGATCTTTATTTATCAAGATAAATATGTTCATGATTTGATGGAAATTTTAATGTGTTAAATTGAAAACAAGTTGATGCGCCAATTTTACATGAAGAAAATTTGATGAAAGAAGATGGGTCCCCAAAGGTATATGAAATAAAATACAAAAGTGTTCTTATAAGTTTAATGTATTTGACAACTACAAGAAAATATATTATATTTGTAGTGTGATTGATTTCAAGGTATATGAGTGAACCCACAAACATAAATTTGAAATTAATAAATATACTAAGGTATGCGAAAGGAAAAGAGGATCAAGGATTCTATTATTATTTAGTCGAAGGTTCAAAGTTATTTGGTTATTTATATGCAAATTAGGTAGGATCATCAAACAACAAAAAGAGCACATCTAGGCATTATTTTATACTAAGAAGTGGATTGGTTACATTGAGCTCAAAAAAGAAAAATACAATAACATAAGTAGAATATGATGCATTACTAGCATTATGTGCACAAGTATTTATGTTAATAGGAATTTTAAAAGATCTAAGAAAACAAAAAAATCCTATATTGAATATTTTTTAATCATGATTGAACAATAAATTTAAGTGAAAATTTAATATTTATGCAAGGACAAAACATGTTGAATTGGTACCATTATCATGTAAGTGAGTTGGTATAAGAGAAAGAAAAAACTATGAGATAGAAAAAAGTGGTATAGGATTCATGATATAGTCAACCATTTAGCGCTAAATAACCTAGAGATGGACAAAATATCCAAAATGGCACAAGCCAACCAACAAAATGGGAATTATGGTTGTAGTAGTAGTGGGAAATTTTTGAGATGCCGACACTGCAATGATGTTGGATACATATGTGTTTCCTTTTGAAGAGGAAAATTAACTAGTGACAAAATACAATGAAGTCCAAGGCTTTCAAATGGCTAAGAGAAAGTACTGCTTGAGAAATTAGAACAATGAACTAATTAAATCTTCAATTCCTCTAAATGGTAATCCCACTCCACTAGATCCTAATGCAAACAACCTAGTTTCTCCTAAAGGTCCTCAAGTTGGATCATATAAGAAAAATCCTTGTACATCCAATCAAGTTGATGTCCTAATGGATCACAATTATGATGGGGCTGAAGATTTTAAAAAATTAAAGCCAACATGTCTTTGTTGGCAACACAAGGGCAGACAACTGAGAATTATACAAAATATACAAATTAAACTTATTCTCAGATCTGATAAATAAACATGAAAGCATAAACCATCACCACATCAAAAACACACATAACACCAAGATTTTTTACGTGGAAACCCTGTTAGGGGAAAAACCACAATGGAGGTTAGTCCACAAGATTATACCCTATTAACAATATTACAAATGGGGAATGCACATGCATTCAAGCACACTGCCTAGAGCTCACTACTCAAATACAAAAGGATTACTACCCAAAAGAAGATTCACTGTCTTACAGTAACATTCATATTACATCTGGAAGATTTTGAACTGAGAAAATAACATCTTCTAATGCCTGATTATAGTTTTGGTTAAGCACATAAAATATTCTTCACACTTTACTTCTACCTTCGAAAGATTAGAACATTATTCACACACAACATTTGCAACTTAGCAATCTTCACATGGGTATCACCTTCATACAAAGTTTCCAACTTTTTTCAAATCTCATAAGCAGTCTTCAGCTCCACTACATTTGTCATCTCAGAATCAGTCAGAGCACTCAACAAGGCTTCCTTAGCCCTAATATTGTACTCAGCTTCCTTAATCTCACCTACAGTAGAAGGACCATTATGTGGGATGATATACTTGTTCTTTGTAATTGTCCAGTAAGGTTCACCAATGCATCTTAGATGACACTCCATTCGAGTGTTCCACAGAGAATAATTAGTTTCATGAAATCTCAGACTATCCTTCTTATATGTCACCATCTCGGATCACCTCAAGTCGTCAAGCTTCTCCGAAGGAACCTGCTCTGATACCAATTCTTGGCAAAACAAGGGCAGACAACTAAGAGGGGGGGTGAATCAGTTGTCACATAAATTATACAAATTAAACTTATTCTCATATCTAATTAATAAACATGAAAGCATAAACCATCACCACATCAAAAACACACATAACACCAAGATTTTTTCACATGGAAACCTTGTTAGAGGAAAAACCACAGTGGAGGTTAATCCACAAGATTATACCATGTTAAAAGTATTACAAATGGGGAATGCACATGCATTCAGGCACACTGCCTAGAGCTCACTGTTCAAATACAAAAGGTTTATTGCCCAAAAGAAGACTCACTATCTTACAGTAACATTCAAATTACATTTGGAAGATTTTGAACTAAGAAAGTAGCATCTTCTAATGCCTGATTACAGTTCTGGTTAAGCACATAAACTCTTCTTCACACTTTACTTCTGCCTTGAAAAGATTAGAACATTATTCGCACACAACACTCAACATACATCGCACACCATGTCATCAATTGGTATAAAAAAATGATCATATATATCTGCAACCAAGGATAACATCAACTACATGTCCATCCAACAAAAATATGAAATGTGTACAAACTATCAACCCAAATCAATAAACAATTTATCAATGCAGACCAAACAATGTTAGCTAAAACATAGTAAGGACCCAAAACAACATCCTCGAATATGAAACACCTTCAAAAATTATGCCTCGAAGATCCGCAACATGCTACAATCACCCTGTCATCCATGATCATGAAAACATGAAATCACAGAAGAAAATCACCAATCACAAGCACAACGATCAATGCAGACCAACAACATAGATAAAGCATGATCTAGAAACATCCACAAGCATCATGAATCACCACAAAAGCATCCACAACAATTCAAATTACTAGAATCACATCATCTTCTTTTAGGAACACCAACTAAAGCAACAAAACAATTGTCAGAACACAGATACTCATAACTCAATCAAATCTTCATGCGGACCTCTGAAACTTCATGTGGATAAACTAGATATACTTGTCAACAAAACCTTTAATCCGCAACCTCTTGTCATCAATATACTAAGCTAGCCACCATACTAAACTTCACTACATCACAGACAACCTGCAACTTATTTTATTACAATTTTCTCAATATCCTCGACATATACAACCTTAAAGACATTAATGCCAATAGTGTTGACATCAATGACAACCACATATTAGCAATATCCAACAATCTCCCCCTCTGGCATTGATGGTAACACATGATGTGAAAAAACTATCAACGATACTTTCTCTTAGCACTTTCTCCCCCTTAGATTTTGACTCTTTTCTCCTTAACTCTTTCATAGTTTTCTGCATGACTCTTCTCCCCCTTTGACATCAATGACAAAGGTACACATTATCTTTCTCCACACAAGCTTTGAACCACATTTATGAACATCTGACTACTCCCCCTAAGTAGCAACCACCACAACATCAATTTGGATCACAAGATATGACTATGAAATTCATAGACTAATGCAAGTCAGTGCATCTTAATTCTAATTAGGAGGGGTAATAACCCCTAGCTTCCCTTTGAGATACTCAAAAGTATCCTTAAATCCAAGCTTCAACAAATACTTGTCCAATCTAGCATACCATGCTCTTGGGGCTTGCTTAAGTCCATACAATGCTTTCTTCAACCGACAAACCATATCTTCCTGATCAGTCAATTGAAATCCATCAGGTTGCTCAATATACACTTCTTCTTCAAGTTCACCATTTAGAAATGTTGACTTGACATCCATCTGATAAACCTTGAAGTTTTTGTAAGCAACATAAGCAAGAAATCATCTCACAACTTCAATCCTAGCAACAGGAGCAAAATTTTCCTCAAAGTCAATTCCTTCCATCTGAGAATATTGTTTGCACACAAGTCTTGCTTTATTTCTAACAACTTCACCTTGCTCATTTAGTTTGTTCCGAAAGAACCATTTAGTTCCAATTACATTTTTGTCCTTAGGTCTAGGAACAAGAATTCATGTATCATTCTTCTCAATTTGCAGTAGTTCTTATTTCATTGCTTCCACCCAATGTTCAGCTTTGCATGCTTCATTGACACTATTAGGCTCAATCTTCGAGATCAAATAGTATTCTTCTGCAATTCTTCCCCTAGTTTGAACACCTTTTTTCTTATCACCAATAATCTGATCTTTTGAATGATTTAGTCTTACATACCTTGGAGTCTTAGGGTGTTCTTGAACTTCATGCTCTTGTGATCTCACTTCTGCACTTTCATTAGTTTCTTCCTCTTGATTTACCAGAATGATCTGAACTTGATTTAGGGTATGAACTTTCTTTCCTTTATCTGAAATGTCATTCTGATCGTTTGAATCATATCCACGGGTTCTAGATGGTCTAACTATGTCTTCATCAACCTTGACATTAGCAGTTCAATTACTTTCCTCAATCTCTTATTGTAACACTGGTAGGCTTTTGCTTTTAATAGAATAACCAAGAAAGATTCCTTCATCACTTCTACCATCAAACTTTTCTATATCTTCATCTCTTTTGATATAGCATTTACTCCCAAAGATTTTGAAGTATCTAACAATAGGCTTATGACCAAACCATAGCTCATAAGGTGTCTTACTGGTATCACCTTTGACATGTACCCGGTTGAGAGTGTAAACGATAGTACTCACAACTTCTCTCCAGTAGAAACCCTAACAACTTCTTGAATTGTCTTGTTCTTCCTTTCCACAACTCCATTTTGTTGAGGGGTCCGTGGGGCAGATAATTGTCTCTTTATCCCATGCTCTTCACAAAAATAATTAAACTCACCGGAAGTGAATTCACCACCTCTATCTATTCTTAGAAATTTAATCTTCAGACCTGTCTCTGTCTCAACCATAGCCTTAAAAATCTTGAATTTCTCTAGAGCTTCAAATTTTTCCCTTAAGAAAGTAAACCACATCAATCTAGAAATATCATCAATAAGTAACATGAAATACCTATCTACTGTAAACATCTAACTCTAGAAGGACCACACAAGTTAGTATGTACAAGCTCCAAAACTTCATTTGAACAATATTGTTTGCTCCGGAATGAAACTCTAGTTTGCTTCCCTAACTGACATTGCTTGCATATAACATTAGTAGGTTTTATCAACTTAGGAATTTCTCTCACTGCCTGAGTAGAACTTATCTTGATAATATTTTCAAAGTTTACATGACACAATCTCCTATGCCACAACCAACTTTCATCAACTTGAGCAATCAGACAACTTTTACTAGCAGAACTTAGGTGAAATATATTACCTTTTGTTTTTGTACCAGATGCAATCACATTCCCAGAACTCCCCAATATTCTACACTTTCCATCATTGAATTGAAGATTGTATCCCTTGTCAACCATCCATCCAACACTTAAGAGATTATGCTTCAAACCTTCCACATATAGAACATCATCAATATTATGCTTACCATCAAGAGAAATGGATCATCTGTCATGGATTACACCAGCTTTGTCATCACCAAATCTTACAACACCATCTTACTTTTCCAAGCTCACAAATTTACTTTTGTCACCTATCATGTGATGAGAGCATCCACTATCAATCACCCATTCATTTTTTTCTTCAACTTTAGCAGCTAGAGCTTTCTCCACGTTTATGCAACTAGCAGATTCAGTAGGTACTGGATCATTTTCCTTGATAGCAATAAATACCCATTCATCCTCACTTAAATTCCCTTTATCATATTCATCATTTGTCACACCTTCATCAACATCATAATAACACTTTCTTAGAAATCTAGGCTTGTTAGGTCTTGGTTTAGGAACTCTTTCCGGACACCTGGAGGAAAAATGACCTATCTTGTTACAAGAAAAAAATTTAAGAAGCAATTTCCCTTTATACTTACCTTCTCCTCTGGCTACCCTCTTGACAATAAGTGTTTCAAGCTCATCTAGTTTTCTCTCTTCTTCTTCAATCTCTCTCATTTCCTGCTCATACTTGGACATTTTTCTAGAAGAACTTTCTCCCGGATCATATCTTTGCTTATCTTTTCCAGAGATAGTAGCTTTGAATGTAGATTATGTCTTAGGAAGAGATTCACCAAACTCACTTAACTCAAAAGCAGTAAGATTACCAATCAACATGTCTCTGGTTACATTTTTCACAATCCAAATCTCCTCAATAGCAATAGCTTTGTGTTTGGATGCAACAAGCAAGGATCTGAGCACTTTAACAATAATATCTGATTCTTCCAATGTTCCACCAGCACATCTAGTACTACACACAAGTTCATTCACTCTCTGCATAAAATAAGTGATGTTCTCATCTTCACCCATTCTCAGTATTTCATATTTTCCTTTCAGGTTTTGCAGCTTAGCAATCTTCACATGGGTATCACCTTCATACAAATTTTCCAACTTTTTCCAAATCTCATAAGCAGTCTTTAGCTCCATTACATTTGTCATCTCAGAATCAGTTAAAACACTCAACAATGCTTCCTTAACCCTGATATTGTACTCGACTTCCTTAATCCCACCCGCAATAGGACCATTTTGTAGGATGATATACCTGTTCTTTGTAATTTTCTAGTAAGGTTCACCAATGCATCTCAGATGACACTCCATTCGAGTTTTCCACAGAGAATAATTAGTTCCATCAAATCTCAAACTATCCTTATATGTCGCCATCCCTAATCACCTCAAGCGGTCAAGCTTCTCTGGAGGAACCTATTCTGATATCAATTGTTGGCAACACAAGGGCAGCCAACTGAGAAGGGAGGTGAATCAATTGTCACAAAAAATATACAAATTAAACTTATTCTCAGATATGATAAATAAACATGAAAGCATAAACCATCACCACATCAAAAACACACATAACACCAAGATTTTTTACGTGGAAACCCTGGTAGAGGGAAAACCACAATGGAGGTTAGTTTGCAAGATTATACCCTGTTAAAAGTATTACAAATGGAGAATGCACATGCATTTAAGCACACTGCCTAGAGCTCACTGTTCAAATACAAAAAAACTTACTGCCCAAAAGAAGACTCACTATCTTACAGTAACATTCAGATTACATCCCGAAGATTTTGAACTAAGAAAATAACATCTTCTAATGCCTGATTACAGTTCTAGTTAAGCACATAAACTCTTCTTCACACTTTACTTCTACCTTTGAAGGATTAGAACATTATTCGCATACAACACTCAGCATACATTGCACACCACGCCATCAAATGGTATAAACAATCAATCATATATATCCACAACTAAGGATAACGAACTACATGTCGGCCCAACAAAAATATGAAATGTGTACAAACGGTCAACCCAAATCAAGAAACAATTTATCAATGCGGACTAAACAATGTCGGCTAAAACATAGTAAGGACCCAAAACAACATCCTCGAATATGAAACACCTTCAAAAATTATGCCTCGAAGATCTGCAACACACTACAATCACCATGTCGGCCATGATCATGAAAAACATGAACTCACAGAAGAAAATCACCAATCATGAGCACAATGATCAATGTGGACCAACAACATAGATAGAACATGATCTAAAAAAATCCACAAGCATTATGAATCACCATAGAAGCATCCACAACAATTCAAATTACTAGAATCACAGATCATCTTCTTTCAGGAACACCAACTAAAGCAACAGAACAACTGTCAGAACACAAATACTCATAACTCAATCAAATCTTCATGCAAACCTCTGAAACTTCATGTGGATAAAATATATATACTTGTCAACAAACCCTTTAATCCGCGACCTCTTATCATCAATATATTGAGCTAGCCACCATACTAAACTTCACTACATCACGGACAACCTGCAACTTATTTTATTACAATTTTCTCAATATCCTCAACATATACAGCCTTAAAGACATTAATGCCAATAGTGTTGACATCAATGACAACCATATATCAGCAATATCCAATAGTCTCTTTACGATATATTGTAGTAGTGTGAAAATCAAATAGAAGCTTTAATTCATTTATTGCATGATAAAAAGACATTTCAATCACATAAAGATAAAGCTAAATAAAAAGACAAAGATGAAGTAGCTCTAAATACATTTGTAGTCTTATACAAAGGCATATCAGATTCTCCTTTGCTTTTTTGATAAAAACTTATATAATTATTTGATTAATTTTGATGTTTCTAGAAATGTTATGCTCTATTTTATTTATTAGAAATAAGGGTTGTTGGAAAATTAAGATGTGCACATCCAATTGGTATAAGACCCTAGAGTACAATATTATCTAGGTAGTGGATATCCTTGAGGTTTATGTAATGCTTGTCATTAGAGAATGTAAAATGACACTTGCTAGCCTCCGCATCATCATCCATATAATGTGTCAAACACGTTCTACTTTCAAACAATAAGTAGTGTACGGAAAATGACGTTTGCTAGCCTCTAAATCATCATCCATATAAAATTGCAAATTTAAGATCAATTAAAGATCAAACTTTTAGATATTAATACGAACGGAAAATTCTACTGAAAGGTAAATGTACAGAGATTATTTACTTAAAATACCTATTAATTTTATGGAATGATTAATGCATCTAATTTCTGTTCTTTTACAGTTTTTACGTGTTAATTAATTATAATGGAAATTTGTTAATTCAATTCTGTATATTTTTAACGTCAACATTATAAATCACATTTCTAAATCTATTATTAAGATGAGAAAAAACTTTCTATTAAAAAGATTCCATCGAAACATTAATACCTCTACTCATTAAAATTTGAATATCAAGCCTTTAACTGCAAACACAGATAAGTTGAGCAGTACCTAATCTATTTAATTGGAGATCATTTTCTCTTCACAATGTTTTTTCTTGTCCATCATTAGTTAGGTTTAGACATCACGCTAAAAATCAAAATCGAAAAAGATATTAATACCATTATAAGTATTTCAGCTCAAGCACAGATGATTGAATTATGGATAACGAGCTACCTGTTTATTCCAGTAGGCTTTAGCATTTTTAAGCATTCAAGAGCCCCTGGGAGACAAAAGACCGGATTTCTACTCTCTTGTCAATTATTATTTTAGAAGCTGAATTCGGCGCCATGATACCAAATCAAGCATTTTATGCCTGGCACAGCACATCAACGGATTTTGCTAATCACTTGTTGAAAGTCTCAAACTTAAGTTCTTCAATTTATTATTAAAAAGACAAAAAAAATATGCAGTAGCTTTGGGCAGATGCATTAGAGCCCAAAAGAGTCCACAATAAGCTCTCTTGTTTTTCTCCATTTCCATTACTGAAAACTCTGACATAACCGAAGAAAAGTATTGAAGGAGATACTTATGCTTTGGCTTGTCAAAATATTGTAGTCTGATCTTTACACGTAAGGGTATCATAAAAGACAACCATTAGGCGCTCTGAAATGTACTCTTGGATCCTTTCTCAAACTATAAATTATTATCAATTTGATAAAATACTGATAAGAGAAGAAAACCTTAAGCTCAAACCAGAGCATAGTAGCTTTGATGGAATATTTAATATGATATGGTTAAATAGAACTAGAACTTCACAGTGCCTGAATCTTATAGCCCATAGAATGCCCTTGAATTCATGATAGGCTGCAAACACAATCACATGATTAAAAATTATCTTTTGAGATAAAGAAGAATCAGTTAGCAGAAATTATCATCAAGAAAATTACGTGAGATTGAGGTTAGTTTGAGGCAGATCTTGTTGAGTTGCTGTGTCTGTTTCCAATTTATCATTGATTTCTTCCATGATGTCAATATTAAGATGGCATGCCATGTGACTTCTACCAATCTGAAACATATTTAAAATTCCATTCTGGTCAAAAGTAAAAGAAACGTTATGATGACAATGAGGAGAAGGCTAGGACAGTTTGTCACCTTTTTATCCAGATTAGCATTTTCCAGTTTAAGTAACTTTTCCTGCGTTATAATAAAATCATCAGCCATTACCAAAAGAGCGTCAATGCAGGTGTGATCAGAAAGGAATATACAACTGTTCCTTTTATGCAGTGTATATCAATTCCAATTTAAAATGCAGAACATACCAAGAGAAAATCAAATAAAGCTAAAATGTGATTTAGTACATGATTGACTTCAGAGAAATTAAAACCCATGAGAATTTATTACAGGAATCCTGAAGATCAGTTGTCATAACGACCCTCCCCCTCTCTCTACCTTTCTATCTTTATCTCTCTTTGTCTTCCCTCTTGATCTCTATCTGTCTAATTTTTTTTATCTATGTATATATGTATGATGCATATAGTCAAATACATACATGTGTATATCTTATCACTTTTCAGACGTTGATTGAAAATTTTAAATATAAATCAACAAACCTTTGAGATTGCATAAAAGTGTTAACTTGTGTATAATACTTTATTTTAATGAAGTGATTTGCATGATGTATTACATGATAAAACATTAAAATAAGGCAGTGGCAAAATACTGTTATAAGATCTTTTTATTTTTTTTATGAATAGACATCTATATCTATATTAATAAAAGATAAAAATATGCGTATTCACAAAAAAAGGATGGGTGGTTAGAAGGCACACCCCAGAATCACATGGGAAAAGCCTAGAAAGTCATAATATCATGGGCCACGCCCAAAAAGCATAAAAAATTACAATAACAATAAAAAAAAGCCACCAAGCGGCCATAGTAGTGCCAGCAAAGGGAGGCGGCTCCTTGTCATCCGATTTGCCCCATACAACAATGGGGTCTGGAGTGACGTTAGAAGGAGCCTAGCCATCATCATCCTTGTCTTTATTTACACAGTGCAGAGAAATCGCTAGATCCAAACATGGAAGTCATTTAGCAGTATTAGTAGGCCAACTTGAACCACCTCCAGGAGCACCACCAGAAGGCCACCCAGAAGCGCCGCTACCACCCCCTGACGCTCCTCTGGAAGGCCACCCCAGGTCGACCTGAGGAGGAGGAAAGGGCAACCACTTGTGAGGACATGAGCCGTGGCGAGGAGCCTGAGAATCCCTCGTAGAACCACTTCTCTGCCTGCCCTGCAAAGGCGACCGGCCCCGGGAGGAGGTGGGAGAGGGAGGCACACGAGCCATGGTGTAGGGGGCATTCCCCTAGTGGTCCAATAGCTCCTGAAGGTGAGCAACTTTATTGGTTTGCACTTGAATTTGTAAAAGGACATTAGAGCGAATAATGGCTTTAGAATAAAGAGAAACATAATTATCAATCTGGTTGTGAGAAAAAATGCAGGAGTTTCTATCTTTCCAAATATTGAAGAGGATTTCCACCCTGACAGTGTGCTAAATCTGGGTATACTTAGCGGAGAGACTAGGAGAGTCTCCCAGTAAAACCAGATGCCAGGAGAAAGGCTTCGACAGAAATGGCCGAAAGAAGTCATGGATCCAATTCCACAATTGTTGAGCTTTGGAGTAGACCCAAAATAGGTGCTTAAACGACTTGGATTGCCCACAAAAAGGGCAACGAGGATCCTAGACCCCCAAGTGAGAAAGTTGAGATCCCACTGGTAAACCTTGGAAATAATACACCAAGAAAAGTGGGAAGGCTTGGGCTCAATAATGGTAGACCACATAGTAGAAAACCTTTTGTACCAAACAAACATCAGGGACTAGAGATGCCACCTCTGGTTCAAATTGTTAATCATCAAAAAATGAGGTGAAAGCCATTGATAACCAAGCCGAGGCTTGTAGTTCCTGAAAGGGGTGTCTGGAAACCACTTCCAATCTTTCCACCAAGGCTTAGTGGAGCAGATGCCCACTTTGTGAAGCATATCAGTCGGGATGGCATTCACCAAACCTTCGAAGGTTTCATGATCATGGTTTTGTAAGACAAACTTTGCATGAAAGGCTTCCAATTGCATAATGCTCATAGTGGGTCTGTGAAACAAATCTTGAGGGGTTTGAACACCCTTTTTGTGAAATTTGAGGGCCTTAAGCCAAGGAAGCTTGGCCAGAAGTTGACCCATATTGGAAAAAAGAGATCACCATATATTTTGCTGATTGAACAAGAGTCCCTCTCGGAAACCAAACCCAGTCTAGCAGAGCTAGGTTTTGACAACCTCCCAAGCACGCCAAATACTTTTGGCCACAAAATTACCCATAATCTAAATGGGCTCCTTCATAATGAGAAGGGTCTACAAACTAATACCCTTCTAGGAAGGTCTGTGAGTAGGGTAACCCAGTGAATTATAGTGTCTAAGGAGTTTTCTAGGCCTCATCACCAGTAAGAGCATGAATAATCCATTTGACACAAAGATCGGTCCCTTGTCGCCGAGTGGAGAGAAGGCCAAGCCCATTAGAATCTCTAGGGAGGGAACAAAACTCCCAGACAATGCGGTGAAAGCCTCTATGAGTCTCAGAGGAGGTTGAAAGAAAATCTCTGAGCAATTTCTCCAGCTTCGCATAAGAGGCCTTTGAAGGGGCCCAACATGAGGAATACTACACATGAGTCGCTGCCAGGATTTTGAGGACACTTAGAATTTACCAGCCAAAGAGAGTGGCTTGGTAACCCAAAATGCTAACTTCTACTCAATTTTAAAGAGAACCGCTTGCCATAGATCAGCAGAGGAGGCCTGAAAAGCGAAAGTGATGTAAAGAAATATGATGATCTCCCTTGGGGCAATCCACTTCCACCCAAACTGTTCAATCCAAAGAGGGTTGGGAAGCATGAACTGTCTGAAATACAAAGTTTTGTTCCATTAGATGGTAGAACCAGACGTCAAACAAAAGGACATGGGGCATTCAAGAGCAACTTTGACATTGTTTTCTTCTTTTAGCAAGCTAAGGAATCATTAGTAAAGTGGCAATTGAGAAGCTGAGACAACGAGTTGGGCAAAGAAATTCCCCAGACAAGCCCTCACGAAATGGAGTGAGCAAGGAGGTAGCCAAAACCCTCAACTACCAACACATAAAGCAAGGGGGCATGCAGGAAACCTTGATAGATTGAGCGAAACAGACTGAAAGATAGAGACTAGCAACCATTAATGGTGATGCAAGTTGAAGCTTCAGAGAACAACATTTTTAAAAACTGAATAAAATTAGGGCCAAAGCCCAACACAAAATGCATAGCTAGAATGAAAGGCCACTCAATGCGATCATAAGCTTGGCAAAGTCGATTTTCAAGAAATTGCCTTTTGATTGGAGCATCTTGCCCACTCCATTCCTTCAAATACAACAATTATGTTGTCTAGGATGAACCTGGATTTAATGAAACTAGTATGTTCAGAGCACACAATCTGAGGTAAAAGATGGTGAATTTTCAAAGCAAGGGCTTTGACAATTATTTTGTAGGTGGTACCTATGAAAAAAGGGGGAATGAATGATGATGTATTCACACCCACTTTCAAAGAGATTCCACTCAAGGATAACCCTAGAGATCTCAATGCAAAAGAGAAAGAGATCTTGCAAAAGGGTTGTCCTAGGGATTGAAAATGATCTAATGAGGGGTTTACCAACAAGTTAAAACTTGGAAAAGACAATAACATGTAAGATGTAATGAAAAACCCTAATTTAATGCAGTGACCTATAAAATGGCTTAAAAATGCAAACAAAATAGAATAGAAAGGAAAAGAGATGAATAGTGCACACCTGGAAATTTTGAAGTGACTGGAAGGAGCTCTAAAATTTTGGAAATCCTGACTTTTTGACCTAGTGGGACTCATTTTCCATTCTAGACAAATCAGTCCCAGTTCTGAATTTTGCACAAAAACAAGTTTCGGGCAAACGGGTATCCAAATCTGCAAAAATCTTTGAAAGCCATCTATAGTGGGACTCATTCACCACATGTGGTGAATGAGTCTAGTTTGGATTTTTTGGAACTTGAAAGTTCTTATTTGCACCTCTCAGTCTACTCAATCTATTCCTCCAAATTTTAGGATCCGAAACTTCGATTTCGGGGTTGTAGATGACCTTTTAGTGAAGATTATGACCTTGCAAATGGGGAGACAACTCCAACAAGCTTGTAACCTAATCTTTAATGATCTTCAAGTCTTCAAAGCACCTAAATCTGCAATCACACAAAGAGAGAAAAAGTGTTGATTGTTAGGGAATAGGGGTTTTCCTTGGTCAAACCCCTTTTAGGTAATTAAACCAAATGATGAAATAAGATAATGAAGCATGAACATGAAATAATGTAATTAGAACCTTGCCATGATGATGGAATTGAATTGCTACAAAAATTGATGAAGAATCTTCCGTTGAATGATCTTGAAAGCTATCTTGATGGCCTTGTGAAGACTTGGAATGCTAACTCTTGAATGCTCGACTTGATGACATGAATGCTTATGATGAAATAATGATTCGAGAGCTCATTTATATAGGCAATCCACTCAAATGACTGTTAATTTGATCCACAAGGCCGACGTAGGAGAAATTTAAACTTAAATCCCATTTTTTCCTGCTCAAACCTTGAAAATAGCTCAAATGGGACTCATTCACCATCCTAGGTGAATGATTCCCACCTGGATGGGACTCATTTACCCAAGGTGGCGAATGGGTCCCATAGAGGCTATTTTTCCTGCTAGAATGTCGAGGAGTGAAGAAATCAAGATTATATATTGATTTTGTCAAGTTTTTGATTAAAATATGCCTTGGGATGCACAATATGGGGTCATAGGGGTCTATTAATGATGATATAAAGGTTATAAATGCAAGAGGACCCAAAATCTAATGTGAAAGTGTAAGTAAATACACTTTACAATATTAAATTAAGGAAAAATTGGGTCTATTTAGCTTAGAAGGGCCCTAAATCCCATGTGAATGTGTAAAACACATTACAACATTAGATTAGGTCCACTTGGTTTACAAACCTTCCAAATTCAATGTGAAAATATAAATAAATACATTTTACAACATTAAATTAGGGAAAAGTTAAGTTTATTTAGCTTAAAATGGGTCCAAGACCTAATGTGGATGTGTAAAACTCACCACAACACTAGATCAAGGCAATATCAAGTCCTATTTGTCATTAATTATTCCCAAATCAAGCAAGGAAAAGGAAACTTTTTCCGATGTTCCATCTAGCCCCCACTTTAGTGAGAGGATGAACTAGACATTCAAGAGGGGTCCAATCATATGAATGCAGATGGTCTAGGATAACAAAGATCGAGGAGGTGGTCAAGCCCCCAAGATCCAAGATCCTAAGTCAAACTGACATAAGCACGAAAGGACATGCACAAGATGCACGAACATGCAATGTCAATAACTAAAAGAATGAAAAACAAGTAAAAATAAAAATGAGGTGGATCAAATATGCGCTCACTCTAGGGCCACAAAACATCAGGTTGTTCACGAAGTGAGTTGTCCCAAGGAAGTGGTTTAGTGAGAAAATCATGCTAGTGTGTCGGCTTCCCATCGTATAATGACAAATTCATGCCAGTCTGTCAACTTCCCATCATACTAACCATACCAAATAAGGAACCACAATGTAATTCTTTTGTTACTTAAAAATTTTGTTAAAGGGGATTTTGCTTTGTTCATGTAAGGTCTCCTTAGGGAGCATTGTGCCTAATGTCTCCAAGAGAGGACAAGTCAAAATTGTCAGATTGCCACCCATGGGATGCCTCATTTACATCATGCAATGTCAGCAGATCATACATTCTTGGATGGCATCAAACCCAATGACACCACCAAGAAGAGGACACATCACAAGAAAAAATAAAAATCACGGGGTGCTGTCATAATAGTGGTTTACAATTCCTGAAAGGAACGAATTTTAGCTGAAATCACATTTTTAGAAAATATAATGATTTAAGCCTTAAAAAGTTCCATTTTAAGGATTCCAATTGAAGAGGGTTTGATCAAATCACCTTAGCTCAAACCCCCTTGGATAGAACCTCGCTAGTTTTAAACCATACATATAAATGCGTCTCCTTTACACCTATCAAAATGTTGATAAAAAATCACTTTTGATTTAGATTTTGGGGGATCAAATGAATTCATTTAAATTTTATTTCAAATGATTATGGTATTCCTCAGAACAAGCTATCCAATGAATATAATTTTAATATGTTTTGGTTTTGTTATGTATTTGTTTTTAAGTTTTATTAAACATAGGTTTTTCTTGAAATGAATTTCTTTGTTCACATGTGGAAAAATAGAAGATTATCAAAAAAAAATCAAAAAATATGAGTGCTCCGTGATATTGAAGTCCTTGATCCAACAAAAAATTAAATTAAATTTTTTCATATACAAAAAAAGTTACGCGTTATACTGTCCTTGTGTCTGAATTGTAATTTGTTTGACTTTGAAACTTGATTAAGGAAAAAATATTCAATAAAAAACTATCTAACCAAGTGGAAGCACTAGATATCAAAGTTGCAAATCTAAATTTGAAAGAATTAGAATTTTATCCTTCATGGAAAAAAAGTTATGTGTTATACTGTGCCCACTTTTTAAAAATGTTGTTTTCGAAAAAATCTATTTTCGTGGGAGATGGAAAAAGAAGTGCAATTTGATTCCAAAAATTTTGAAAAAAATATTTTTAGAAACTATAGACAAAATTT
The DNA here is from genome assembly GCA_007258455.2 of Sequoia sempervirens. Taxonomy (NCBI): domain Eukaryota; kingdom Viridiplantae; phylum Streptophyta; class Pinopsida; order Cupressales; family Cupressaceae; genus Sequoia; species Sequoia sempervirens. Next base: position 142,606,802 of record VDFB02000363.1, on the reverse strand, counting down.
GATGACTCTAGTTTGCACCATCTTCAAATTCCTCACAGTTTAGCCGGTATAGGTGCCCAAATGTGAAGATTTAGTTAAAAATAATAATTTCAGTGTCCAGTTTGGCCAAAAATTGTAAACCACTATTATGGGATCACCCCACGCCATGAAATTTTTTCCAAAAGATGTTATCTATGTATGCCCCCACTTTAAAGTGGTTGCTACACTATCACTATGAGCAATTACTTTGTTGTACCCCAAATTAAAATTTTTGCTACATTTTACTTAGAATTCATCAAGCTATCCAACGAGTCTAGCCATCAGTTCATCGGACGCCCTAATCACCCAGAAACAAGAATTCATCAAAAGATCAAGGAAAACACAAAAGTTGAAGAATGTCAAAAAATGGCTAACACTAGCAAGCTTTGGTGCCCTAGGTAGCCAGGGGCGCCCAGCTTTTTGAGGGGTCAAATGAAGTTTTCATCAGAAGAAGCCTCAAGAACAACTTTTCAGAATTAGTCAAGCTTCGTGATGGATCACTCTGTCAGTTCACAAGATCCTCCGAGCATCTAGAAATCGAAGATCAAACAGAGGTTAAAATCAACCAAAAAAGTTTAAAATGTTGAAAATTTGGTTGTCTACCAAGCAAGAGCTTCCCAGTCCAAGAGAGGCACCCAAGAATTCATGCCTTAGTCAAATTTTCAAGTTTCATCCTCCAACATTCCAAACAGTGTCTACATTCAATGAACCTGCTCAGGATAAGCTTCGAAGGATTTAAAGCAAAAAGAAAGCAGATTCTCTCAAACCACATCTTATTTAAAGAGAGTTTTTTCCTTTCATTATTCATTATTACAGGTTGGCGTCCAGAGCAAGAAGATTTCCCTTTTCTCTCAACGAAGATTTGAAGACCCAAACAACAAGATTTTTTGGTGTTCTTTGTGGTTTCCAGATCAATGAGAAGAGAGGAATGCTTTTTTGTGCTCCAAACTTCTAGGGTATTGCTTTTGCAAAGCAGCCACTCAACTTTTTCAATTTCTAATCACATGGTTCTCTCCACTTTTTCATCCTCTTCAACATTGAGAAAATTTTCCCTCTTCTAGAAACTACTTTTTGGCCGCTTTTTCAAGATAGATTTTGATTTTTCAGTTTCTGAGCATTTGGGTTTCTCTGGAATGTGATTTTCTACAAAACTCAGGTCCCAACCTTTTTCAAAGAAATTGTTTTTCAAGGCAGATCAACATTCTATTTTCAGCAGCACTCTCCACTTAAAAATAAGAAACAAATCAGTTTTTGGCAGATATGGATGAGATTTAAAGCGGCAATCATCTAGAAGTTTTCTTTCCGTTTTCTTTCTATTCTTGTCTCAATTCTTATCTACTCTTTGAAGAAGAGAAAGAAAACAAAATGTAATAGTTGACATTTCCTATTTTCATGCTTCCTTAAGTGGATAGATGTTATCTTCTTTTAGTTTTAGAAATAAATCTTTCTTGTTGAGCAAGCCATAGTTGTAAAAGCAAGGAGATTTTAGGGTTCCCTACTCCTTTGCTTGTCTATAAATAAGAGCAGTCTTGCTCATTTATTTTCAATGGTTATTGTGATAGAAAATTGCAAGCTTGTAATGCTGCAAGTTGTTATTTAGTGTCAATTCACTTTGTGTAAGAGCAAATTGCATGCCTCTTTAGCTGCAAGTATTGTTCAGTGCATGTGTTTTGTGTCAATGTATTATGGTTAGATGGCTAAACTGTAAGCCTATTTTTCTATAATCATGTTGTCCCAGAAGTGTAATCTCTTGTTCTTGAAGTTTGAGAAAATAAAGTCTTGTGCCTGCTTTGTTGCTCTGATATAAAGTCTCAGATTTTTGTTTATTGTGTTATGCTTATATGATCTTTATTTCAGCTTGCATTGAAAGTAAGTAGATGGGTGCTGAAAAAGAGTTTATTTAAGTATTTTTCATAAAATCCTTCCTTGTCCATTTCTAACTCTCTTGCTATGTGTTTACTTGAAAAGTTAGAAACGTCATTAGAGTAGGCTTAGTCATAGTTGAAATTCAAAAACACAAAATCTTAGCTACAGCGTTTGAGTTTTATATCCTTGTGCTCTTAGCTAAACTAGAAAAGATAGGAAAATTAGTTTTAGTTTACTTTCTTTTGAGCAACATCAACAAAGAGGGAGCTTCCCCTCCTAATTTGAAGAGCAGGTTACTGCACATAGTTGTATGTTTCTAATCTACATTCTAGAGGTGCGAATTGAAACGCCAATAGTTTTCTGGCGCCCACCGTGGGGCACGAGGCATAAAACTTCAAGAAAGCTTATGCTTTATGACACGAGAATGACCATCTAGAACCCTATTGCGTGATCCAGCTAAAAGCAATGGGTGATACAATAATAATGTTGGAAGGAATCTGAGACGTCCACCCCCATTACCTTGGGGCAACATCATTGGACCTTTGGCTTTAAGGGATCATGAGTTACCTAAAGGGTCAAGGAAACACTTTCCCCAGTTTCATGGCAATGGGAGTCAACATCCTGATGATCATCTTTTTGCCTTCTCAACGACCCGCACCAACTTGCACATGGCACATGAAGACATCGCAATGCATCTCTTTGTGGAGACTCTTGTTGGGCATGCTGTCGACTGGTTCAATCACCTGGAGCCAGGCATTATTACAAGTTGGAAAACTATGAGCGAGAAATTCTTGGCAAGATTCAAGCCCATTAAAGACAGTCACTGGTTGTTTTCCCAAGTTGCAAATTCAAAGGAGTACAATGAGCCCATTAGGGAGTTTGTAGAAAGATTTAATCATCTTGTTATGTACGACTTTCTTATACACTTAATCCATCAATAGAGATTCTGATGAGCTGCTTCATAAATGATCTTCCATCAGAGATAGCCTTCTTCTTGAAGATGGAAAGACATACAAAATTGATGAATGTGCAAGAACACGCCATCGAGTTGGAGGATAATATGATTACTTCTGGCATAATGAAGAAGGATTCAATCAGACCCCTAGATCAGAGTTCTACGGATTCACTACTACAAGAGGTATCCAATGAGATGCTTGCACTACCACCACAATAGTATCAACCTAAACAGCCGTATCAGCTAGGGAGAAATGATTTTCAGCCTTACAACAGTTACAGGCCGTGCTTTCGAGCACCTCCACCAAGACAAATAGTTGAAGTTGCACCACACGTAGTATTTTGTTCCTTTCATGATACTGATGAACATACCGGTTCTACATGTCCACCCAGTTCCAACTTTGTACCAGCACCAAGTTCGAATGTTGTCTTACCACAGACGAACAACTTTGATGGCGACTTTGCTCCAGGATACTTTCAAAGAGAACCCACTATTGAAGAAAAAGAAGACCAACACAACTACTCTCTTGCAGCAAATTACAGAAGACACTCTTTTCCTGTGTTTACAAGTGCTCTACACTTGCAAGCATAAAAAGAAGAGAGGCGAAGAGCTAAAGAACAAGAGAATGCTAAAGCGGTTGCTCAAGACCCATCTCCAGCCAATTTTGACATTGTAAACTCCATGATGAAGACCAAGGTTGAGATTTCATAGTTGGAGTACCTTCATGATCATCCTAAGCAGCTGGAAAGAATAATACATGTAAAGAGAGAAGCTTCAATTCAGCCTACATTGCTTGAGTCATCTGTTCTAGTGAAAGAAAAGCCCAAACCTTTCTACATATCTTTGTGTATAGGAGGATTTAAACTGAGCAATTGCATTATTCATTTAGGAACCTCAAACAACGTCATGCCTCTACAAGTGATGAAAGTATTGGAACTCTCGTGCACAGAAACTAAAAACAAGTGCTATTCACTTCAGTCTGAGTCGATGTCGTTGGTCAGACAATTGAAGGATGCTCAAGTAAGGTTGACAGCTTGCCCAGAGAAAAAGATAAAGATGACCATCCTAGTGGCTGACATTCCAGCCAACTATGGGATGTTGTTGAGCCGAAGCTTCTGCGGAGATCTTGGTAGTGCAATGCAATTAGATTGCTCGTCTGTGACCATTCCTGCGAAGGAAGGAAAAATCAAGATAGAACCTGAGCCCAAATCCAAATTCATGGTGGTGAAAATCCCAAACCCCAAACCCAAATTCTATATCAAGGAACGGGTCTCGGTAATTATGTGACGTTGTCAAAGATAGAAAGTGAAGACCAGAACATTGCTTGTCCAGAAAAGAGATCGATAGAGGATACACAGTTATGGACAATACAATTTGATGGGGGTGGTTCTAATACTGGATCAAGAGCAGGGGAAGTGATCATCTCCCCTAAAGAACAATTGTACCCATTGTCATATGGACTACAATCAAAGTTTACTAAAGCTGAAAAAGAGGCCCTTTTGTTAGGCCTTAAAAATGTTGAAGACATGGGAATTGAACTCCTATGTGTTAAAGGGGATGTGGAGCTGATCAATGAGCCAATCAAAGGATATTTCCAGGTCATAAAGGATCATCTATGACATTATAGAAATCGGGTGTGGAATGCAATCAATTGGTTTGAAGAGTTTGACAACAAAGACATCCCAAAGATCGATGGTGGAGACATCCCGAAGATTGATAACACAAACATCCCGAAGATGAACGACAACAAAGATGGTGACTTAGCAGTACCTGATTCATTCCTTGCACCATATTCTGACTATTGTCAAAGTGCCTTTGCTTGGATGTATGAAGATATGAGAATCTTCATCCTAGAAGATTTGTCTCCTGCGATACCCAGGAGAAGAGAAGTAAAGCCTTTCAGGCAAAAACGAGATCCTTCAGGGGTGGAGTAAATTTTCTGTGAATATTTTCATTTATGTTTTTGTGATGTGTTCATTATGTTGTCTTTCCCCTTTACGTAACAGTCCTGTTGTGTTTTAGGTGATTAGGGGTCTTGTTTTAGGTGATTTTTAGGGAAGTCCAACTATTAGGTGATTGTAGGAAGTTTTGTCATAGGTGACTTAGGAAAGTTTTGCAAATAGGTGATTAGAAAATGATGCCGACTCCGATGCCCAATGGCTAAGGAATTGTTCTATGCTCAAAACTCTAGAGATTTTTTGGTTCTATGCCATAAGTATCCACCATGGTCCCCAGACAGAGCCAAATGTTGTACCCCAAATTAAAATTTTTGCTACACTTAGGCATTTTGAAGAAATGAGTAAAAGTCTTGTAAAAATTATCAAAAAGGTCAAAATTGGGGTTTGCATGTCTTGCATGAGGGGAAAAAACTCAAAATTTTCAAAATCTGATGATTTGGGTCTACTCACAATGACCAAATCTACAAAACCCAGATCTTGGTTTTTTGACCCTACTTTTTAGGAAAATTGTTATTTTTAGAAACTTTCTAAAAATAGAAACTTTTTCTGGGTTTTTCTGGGTTTCTTTTGAAACGAATGCTGGCAATTTTTTTTTAAAATAGAAAATTTCTAAAAATACAAGGTTTGGCTATTAGGGTTCAAACTGATTTTGATTGGTCGAAAATACTTCCTCATCACGCTGTTGCAGTCAGAATCACAAAACAATCAGTTTTTCCCTAGTGGGTCTATTCTACTTTTTCAATTTCAGAAAAAATTTTGGGAAGCTCCGAAACCATTAATGGAGGTCAATCAGCTACCAGGTATCAGATTCAAACATTCAAATGCTGGACGTGCACGTAGATAAAAGAATGGAGAAAGGAAGCTATCAAAGTTGAAAAATGCAAAATTTTGGCTAACACTAGAGACTTCAAGTGGCCCAACTCAGTCTAGGCACCTAAACCTTCATGCCTCAGAAAATTTTTCATCGTCAGAAAGTGAGGCAAAGGCAAGCACATGGAACGAAAGAGAAAGTTCAAATTTGAAGAATAAAAACTAGGTCTGGAACCTATGGGTGCCCTAGAGGGAGATAGGCGCCCAGATTTTCAAGGCATCAAATGATGAAATCAAGGTTTGTGCTCCCAGGCAGTGTTGTTCAGAATCTCCTCAACTCCGCAGTGAGTCCAACAACATAGTCATCGGATCAACTAGTTAGCCTGAATCACGGATTGATCGAAGGAGTTTCAACCAAGTGAAAATCAAGCAAAAATATTCAAGTCTGGGAACTCTGTGCACCCCAGGTGGCCAGGGGTGCCCAGTCTTTTGCAGGATCTAATCTAGTAGTTAGGGTTTGCAAATGTGCTCAATCTCTATAGGATTTTGTTAGCTTCGCAGCAGATGTCTTCATTAGATCATCAAACTTGTCAATCACTGGAAAATCCAAATCAAGTTGAAGGAATAACATGAAAATCCAAATTTGAAGAATGAAAATCTAGCAAAAATGGTTGTCTGGAGGAGTTGGGCACCCTAGAAGGAGATAGGCAGCCAAGCTTTTGGAGGCCTAAATGGATGAATTTGTAGTCAACATCTCCAACGTGACTTCTTCAGATTTGATCAAGCTTTCCAACACAATCATCATCATGTCAATTAGAGTTGTCAGTCATTAGATATCGAAGGAAAAACAAAGGGAGAAACATGAGCAAAATCACAAAAGTCAAAAGCAAGGTGGAAAACATAGAAAATAAACAAACTCTGGAGGAGTTGGGTGCCCCAGCTAGCCAAGGGCGCACAAGCTTTTGATGGATCAGAATCAATTTTTAAGGCTTGACCTCTCCAAAATAATCTTCTCGGATTCAGATAAGCTACACAATGGAACCGTAGCCAAATCATCGGACCTCACGAACTCCCATAATTAGGAACTCATCAAAAGAACAAAAGAGTGAAAAGTTGGAAAAATATTCTAACTCTGGAAGAGTTGGGTGCCCCAACTAGCCAGGGGCGCCCAAGGATTTTAGGCTTTGAAATCAATTTTCAAAAGATATCACTTCTAAAAGACCCCCCTCAGAATTCACCAAGCTATCCAATGAGTCTAGCCATCAGCTCATCAGACGCCCTGATCACCCAGAAACAAGAATTCATCATAATATCAAGGAAAACACAGAAGTTGAAGAATGTAAAAAAATGGCTAACACTGGCAAGTTTTGGCGCCCTAGGTAGCCAGGGGTGCCCAACTTTTTGAGGGGTCAAATGAAGTTTTTATTAGAAGAAGCCTCGAGGACAACTTCGTCAGAATCAGTCAAGCTTCTTGATGGATAACTCTGTCAGTTCACAAGATCCTCCGAGCATCCAGAAATTGAAGATCAAACAGAGGTTAATATCAAGCAATAATGTTGAAAATGTTGAAAATTTGGCTAAGTCTGCCAAGCAAAAGCACCCCAGTCCAAGAGAGGTGCCCAAGAATTTAGCGTTATTCAAATTTTCAAGTTTCATCCTCCAACATTCCAAACAGTGTCTACATTCGATGAACCTACTCAAGATGAGCTCCAAAGGATTTAAAGCAAAAAGAAAGCAGATTCTCTCAAACCTCATATTATTTAAAGAGAGCTTTTTCCTTTCATTATTCATTATTGCAGGTTGGCATCAAGAGCAAGAAGATTTTCCCTTTTCTCTCAATGAAGATTTGAAGACCCAAACGACATGCTTTTTTAGTGTTCTTCATGGTTTCGAGATCAGTGAGCAAAGAGGAATGCTTTTTTGTGCTCCAAACTTCTAGGGAATTGCCTTTTCAAAGCAACCACTTAGCTTTTTCCATTTCTGATCACATGGGTCTCTCTGCTTTTTCACCCTCTTCATTATTGAGAAAATATTCCCTCTTTTAGAAACTACTTTTTGGCCGCTTTTTCAGGATAGATTTTTGCTTTTTCAGTTTCTGAGCATCTGGGTTTCTCCGGAATGTGATTTTTTACAAAACCCGAGTCCTAGCTTTTTCCAAAGAATTTGTTTTTTCAAGGCAGATCAACATTCTATTTTCAGTAGCACTCTCCACTTAAAAGTAAGAAATAACTCAGCTTTTGGTAGATATGGATGAGATTTAAAGTGACAATCATCTAGAAGCTTTCTTTCCATTTTCTTTCTATTCTCATATCAATTCTTATCTACTCTTTGAAGAAGAGAAATAAAACACAATGTAATAGTTAGCATTTCCTATTTTCATGCTTTCTTAGGTGGATAGATGTTATCTTCTTTTAGTTTTAAAAATAAAGTTTGCTTGTTGAGCAAGCCTAAGTTCTAAAAGTAAGGAGATTTTAAGGTTCCCTACTCCTCTACTTGTCTATAAATAAAAGCAGCCTTGCTCATTTATTTTAAACGGTTATTGTGATAGCAAATTGTAAGCCTATAATGCTACAAGTTGTTATTCAGTGTTAGTTCACTTTATGTAAGAGCAAATTGCATGCCTCTTTAGCTGCAAGTATTGTTCAGTGCATGTGTTTTGTGTCAATGTATTTTGGTTAGATGGCTAAATTGTAAGCCTATTTTACTACAATCCTACTGTCCCAGAGTGTAATCTCTCATTCCTAAAGTTTGAGAAAATAAAGTCTTGTGCCTACTTTGCTGCCCTGATATAAAGTCTCATATTTTCATTTATTGTGTTATGCTTATATGATCTTTATTTCAACTTGCATTGAAAGTAAGTAGATGTGTGCTGGAAAAGAGTTTATTTAAGTATTTTGTCAAAAAATCCTTCCTTGTCCATTTCTAACTCTCTTGCTCTATGTTTACTTGAGAAGTTAGAAACGTCATTAGAGTAGGCTTAGTCATAGTTGAAATTCCAAAACAGAAAATCTCAGATAGGAAAATTAGTTTTAGTTTACTTTCTTTTCAGCAACATCAGCAAAGAGGGAGCTTCCCCTCCTAATTTGAAGAGCAGGTTACTGTACATAGTTGTCCATTTCCAATTTGCATTCCAAAGGTGCGAATTGAAATTCCAACATACTTTAAAGTAGCCAATGATAAACGATAACATGAAAGAAGACTTGAGAGCCAACTTGGAAAGCCCTATGCCAAGTCATATGTTTCCAAATCGAACTACATCATGGATAAGTATGTCACATGTGAGCCAACTTAAGGCATGTCATCCACATCCCACTTCCTGACCCCCTTTCCCCCACTTAGTGCAAGACAAGGGTGAGCCCGGAGTGGATGATGATATGTTGCTCCTTGCAAAAAGGGAATGACATGTAAAAGTGAGTATACTATGATCCTACAACTATTGCATGGCAAGGAGCAACAACTAATGTTATTTATTATGATGAGTAAACAAAGTGTCAACTTGACACATATTTAATGAGATATCTATTAGTTTCGGATGCATCAAAGTTAAAGTTTTCTTGGAAGAATTTTTGGTGATAGTGTTGACATTGAATGAAGGCTTTTGTTTTGAGGGACAATAACCAAGATCATTAGTCATTTCTTGCGTTTTAGGCTTTATAGGGACATGTATACCTTGTTCTATAGCATCAAATACTTTCCCAAGTTGCTTCATAAGTTCAAAACCTCTTCCATAAATCTTTTTCACTTCTTTCAACTTCGGTTTTTGTTCAATTTCCTCAAAGTTTGTCTTGAATGTGTTCTTTTCTTTTAAGGTGGTTGAAATGGATGTTGTTGAATTTTGTATTGTCGTTACCAGTTTCTCTTTTCCCTTGTTGGACTCTTTTATTATGATCTTGTATTCTCCCATGAATATAGGTATGAATTCAAAGGTTTTCGAAGTGTCTTCTAATAACTTTGTGGCTTCTTCAATTTTCTTTTGTGTTTCTATGGTTGGTGTGAAGGGTTGTCTAATGTGCATAATGTCAAAGGACTTATCCTTTGTTTCATGATCTCTTAGTGAAGAGGAGTCTAATTTCACTTCATCATCTTCATCTAAGGAATTCATATTACTATTGTTTGAGAGAGGTGTGTCAATGTTGTGGTTTTCTTGCACCATGGTACCTTCCCTAGTAGGAGAATTTTTAGGAGAGCGAAAAACTAGACGTTCATGACATTCAAAGGTGGGATCTTCTAAATTAACTTCATCACAATTAAGGAGTATATCAATGATTAGATATTTTTGTGTGTCAATAATTTTTTCCTCATGATTATCATTGATTGGATCTCGTAACACCATAATATCTTCTTCACCAATAGGAGAGATATTAGGAGAGGGGAAAATTTGATTGTTATCCATGACTCTATAAGATCTCATTCTCTTATGCCATAATATCTACCCTGGTAGGAGAGCTTTTAGGAAAATGACAAACAATAGGTTCATCACATTGTGTGGTTAGATGTTGTAAAGTAGCTTCATCATACATAGGGGAGGCATCGAGAGAAGAATAACTATGAGCTTAATGTGTGCCAATGATTGGATCCTCTTGTTCAAATAGACCCTTCCAAATGTTAGGAACATTAGGAAGGACAAAAATAATGGTATAACTCAATCATTGGATCTCTTAATATCAACATATCCTCCACATAAATGTGTTTGTCATGATCATTCACGATTATATCCTTATTCACTAAAGCATTCTCACAAGTAGGGTAGGTGCTGGGAGATGAATGGAGTCTAGGTAAAGTAGTGGCCATGATCTCAACTTCGTGTGTGAAAATATCTTTCCAAGAGGGAAGACAAACAACACTTTCATGATTCTCAATGATCATATCTCCTATCACCAAGATACCTTCGTCACTAATAGGAGAGGTATAGGGAGAAGAAAAATTATGATTGTCATGATTGTCAATGCTTGCATCCTCTTGTATCAAACCTTCAGTGGAAAATCTAGGTGAGATGAAGTCATCAAGGGTTTCATCTAACATGTCAAATTCATCACTACTAAAGGGTTTGAATGATATGCTTTCTCTAAGGTTAACCATTTTTTGTTTATTTATTTTGATGTTTTTGGTTTTTGGTTTTTGTTTTCTAATGAATGTCAAATGTAATTAGATCTAAGTGAACTATGAACTAATGCTAAAAATGAAAAGTGCAAAAATCTAATTCTATCCACAATTGCAATGAATATAAATTATTCTACTTCTAATGATTTGAATGTAATAGAAACTATGCAAACTTAAACAAAAAAGAAATAACAGCAAATAGAAGCTTAAAAACAACAAATTTAACTTTGTAAATTGTAGTTCATAATTTGGACTGGGACATGTTGACGGGTGTTTTATGACCACACCAACACAAAATAAATTTTCCAACGGTGACTCTATCCTATCTTGATCAAAATATCCTACATGCTAAGATTGCGAAAGATCATGCATTCAACTCCAAGGTTCCTTCAAGCAATGGATGTAGACTCAGTTGGCTTGATGTGATTTGTTGGTATTTCAAGGGGACTTACACAATCGTTCACTCAAAGAGAAAGGGATTTTCCAGATTTTCCAGATTTGTCATTGAAGCTCGAGTTTCCTAAGCTGAAATATACCCCTTAATTTTTTCCTTTGAATTCTCGATGTTTCCACAACACAAACCAGCACTACGCCGAATGTTAGCATTAGATCCGAAAAGATATCCAACTTGAAAGTAACCTTCACCAAGAAAGTTCACCAAGATCCTATTGAAGGTGAGGTGATAGCTTATGATGATGGGATTGTTAGCAATAATCTGAACTTGAAATACTAAGCTAGAAGTAAATGATAAAACTCAACGCCAAGAATGTGCACACAAGATCCCTTTGAAGGAGAGGTGCTAACATATGGCGGAGTAAGAATTACAAAACTGAAATAACTAGGCGGTGAACTAGCCATGAAAGAATTCCACACTTCCACTAAATCAATGGGGGGAAAGAGATTACAAAACAAACTAATTCATCCACTGAGGCGGGCATCCACTCGTGAGTGGGAATTCACCACTTTTTAGTGGGTACAAATGAGAGAATTAGTAAGTTCTTTTTTCCACACTGGCGGTAAACCATTCGGGGGTTACAATGTGATAATTAAACACAAATAAGTAGCAACTAAATAGACTGAAACAATACTAATGTTATCAGCTTTACAAAATGAGAAAGAGCTGAAAATTACATGAGGATTACAATAGTTTTGAAGCACAAAGAAGCTGGATGATCCCACATTAGATAACTATCCAACTTATTGAAGAAAGAACTGAAAACTCAAACTGAAGCAAGTCTAATATAAAAATCTGCAAACTGAAAATGAATTACCAGCAAACTGTAGCACACCAAATTGTTCATAACTTCATCCTATCTTCACCAATTGACGTGGAATCAATTGCAGCAGCTTCTAGGAGTAAGGCGACCCTGTTCAAAAACAAAAACTACACCAAAGCCTCCATATTTATTAATGCACGCATCCCAATATCATTATGGAAATGTACGGCCTTCAAGAGGGGCGATTTTCTCTTTAAAAATCAGAAACACATTAATAAAATATGAAACCTCTTGGAGAGAGTCACCCAAGGCTTAGAATCATATAGATAAAATACCCATAATGAATTTCAAAACTCACAATGACTTATGAATGAATTTCTTCTACAGCCGTGTATAAACTAGCAAAGAACAAACTGAAACATTTAACAAATTCTCCAACTTGTAGCTCAATATGTACTTCTGGATGAAGCAGACTCTCAATCCACCATCTAGGGAAGTGTAGTTGCAGACCCAGAAAATGGAGTGGAATTGCTAAGCTTTCCCTTAGCCGGATTCTGGATTTCAAACCAGCAGCATAACTTTACAATATTTTCCAAAGATAATCAGCTCATTAAACAGCAACAATATATAAGTTTCAATTGGAAAATGAAGCAACAAGAGACTCTTCAAATTCCAAAAAGTTGAATCACTTCAACTTCCAAAAGGGACGCCACTTTAAGCATTTCACTTTTTGAAATAATAAAATATTAATCAACCTCTTTTAGGCGTCCAACTTCACTTTGCAACAATAAAGCATTTAATAATTCATTAAATGCACCATTGACCCCTTAATGACCCCCTTTTAAAAACAACATGAAGTGATCATTCCTAGGCGTGGGGGTACAACTGAGAAACATAAAAATGACTAAGTATAAAACTTAATCCATGGAGATAACCAAAGCCAAACTGAAACTGAAGGATAGCAAGATGACTTGAGCTGAATTGCTAATGATGCTACTGCCAAAATTAGACTTACTAAAAATAGCCCACTACTATAAATAGTAAGTTCACATCAAAACAACAGAAAGCCAAACTGAACACTGAACTGCAAAGGATTGAATTGCTGCTAGATAGATACTGCCAAAAGTTAGACTTGCTAAAAATAGCAAACTACTATAAATAGTAAGTCTTCACAACATCCTCTGAATGCCAACTGAGCAGTATCTGAAAGAGGAAACCCTAGTTTTCTACTTCAGCTTAGCCTACAGATTTCCAGAAATAGGCTAAATCCAAAAGAAGAGCATAGGGCTAAAATGGGGACATTACATAAGCTAACCAGAAAGTACTGAATTTTGAATGGCTGCAGGGATTAAAAATGCTATAATCTACTCTGGCGCAGGGTATGGTGATCAACTCTAACAAACTTCAACCAAGCTTTTCTTTTCCTCACCTCGGATAGCTTCCACAAAACTGGTGCAATCTTCAAAGGGGGGAACTAGAGATATTCAAGTTACAATTCAACATGAAGACATCATCACAACGACGCATACCAACATGTAAATCATAACCAAAGTTAAGTTAAAACTATTCTAGTTGACCACACAAGGAAAACCCACCATTAGTCAGCCTACTAGTGGTATTGATTAGCGAAGCTTGCTCAAATCAACCACCACATTCCACAACTATCTACTTGCATGAAATAAAATCTATTTTGCTCTATCCAAGTTCTATTTTAAGATTCTATGTGAAATAGAAGGATGAAGAAATCTTGCTAGCTACCCACAACAAAAGATGAAATCACAAACAATGACAACTCTTTTTATTATGGTAGTGTTCACAACAATCTTTTACAAAGTATTCAATTGAAAACTTTCCTTCCTCTTCCTATCAATCTATGCTATGCTATGTCAATCTCCTCCTATGCTATCAACTCCTATCTATATGCACAAATGAGGGGGCACGCCCCTTTTATAGTTGGCCCAGTCCAATTGACGGCTCAAATTGAGCCACATAAGCCCTAATCAAGATTTTCCCTAAAAACTGCCATAAAGTGGAGTGGGGTAATAAATGAGCACATAATTCCCACTCTCTCCCTTTGACCACTATGAGCATTTCATTCCCACCATCTTCTAGAATATCCTCATCCAGAAACGTGTTCCCATTGTCCTTGTCTTTGACTACAAACTCGATGAATCTGGCCAACACTGCCTCAACCTCCTAAACTGAGATGGGTGGAATATGGTTGAACTGAAATTCAAGCATCGTGACTGCTTTCCCTTGCCGAGTACATGATTTTCCCCAAGAAACCAAGGCATCCTGAGTGCTCTGAATGATATTGGAGAAGGTCGATATTCTCAAAATCTACCTAAGCAAATGACCTTACATCCGAAAAGAAAGGCTCCAATCTGCCCTTCAGGCCATCTGTAGTCACTTCCTCTGGAGTCAACCTTTTAGCAAATAATGCTTCAAGTGTGTTCAAGAATCCCTCCTAAATATTTCCCATGTCCTTTCTAACTCTGGTTGATTTTTCCTGAGCTGCATCGAAGAAGCCTCGACCTGTGACTACCGAGGAATACCAACTAGGGAAGTCATACCTATCTCCCTCTTGAATCACTCCTTCTACCAGAGTCTGTATGAGGATATGCATTAAGGCCGCCAAGCAAGGGACAATTTTATCCTAATAAATGTGGGTTTCACTCCAGGTTAGATCAACATTACCCACGCGCATCAAAATACTGGGGGCTTGCTGAAAGGAATGGGCAAGGTCCTCCATGAAATTTTCTGCCTCCGCGCGAACATTGCCAACCCATTTATCTTCTTCCTGAGCCATCTTCTTCAAATCTTCTAGGCCACTGACTAATTCCCTCGGAAGTTTAGCTGGGAGATCAACTACTGGATTTTCCTATCCACACGAACGGGCTAAGTGTTGCACATAATCGATCAACATCCTATGTTCTTTCTTCAATCTTTTTTACTTTCCTTCTGTCTGGAGCAACCTATCCTTCAGAGCTTGATAGGAGCTATCACACTCCTTAGTTATTTGAGCTCCTGTAGGGCGGCCTATCTCCACAGTAGTGACCACATAATTTTTAGGGACATCCTCATCTCGGTCACACTCCTCTCTAGGAACAACCACATGGAGTGTGCGAGAACCAAAGTTATCTATGGATATCTTCAAGAACTTCCCGACCCTCTTCTTTTCTGGTTTCCCACCGATTCTGCTGAGGAATTATTCCATCTCAATTGTCGGGTCAGTCTCTTCCTCAGTATCCTCTCATTCTCTCCCTGAGCCAATCTGGCACTACTTGTTGCGGCTCACAAACAATAAGTGGTTGTTCCTCTCTCGCTTCCTCTTCACGCATTTCTTCTCTAACAATGTTCTACTGAGGCTCATTAGTCTCCATCTACTGAACATTTTCTCCTGAACCTCGAGCCTCCTTCCCTATAGTATTCTCATCTTCTAACACTGTCTCAATCATCTGCTAGAAGAGGGTGTCCATTGTCATCTCCTCTTCTTCTTCCTGTGGATTTCCTCTCCTAGTAGAATTTTTTAGGGTTAGAAAGGAAGATATCTAACAATTAAATGCAAATTTAATTAATAAATAGATAAACAAAAACACACACAAAATAAATTATAACACAGAGAATTTAACGTGGTTCACCCAATCTGAGCTACATCCACCAAACCGCAGCCATCCAATAATTTTATTATCCAATGCAAAAACCTATTACAATCTTGCGAATAATCATGTTTTTCATCATTCTGTAACACCCATCCCAACCCATTTTTATCAAGCTTAGAAGCTTCCAGATCATTGGGTTCTACAAAATCAGATTTTTCCTTTTTCGTTGATTTTTCCCTTTTTCGGTGATGACGGGAAAAAGTTGGAGGAAATTTTTTCTCGGGGGCTATACCATGGCAAGGATACATGTCGGGGAGTATAGTATACCATGGGCTATACAATATAGCATAATCAGTCACCACATACCAACAATCTCCCACTTTGAGACTGATCAGGCTCCACACCAACACAATCTCCCACTTGGAGACTGATCCTGGACGACACTGCTGCAATTACAGCTCCCACTAGAAATAAGTACCTTGGACCCTGTTGCTCTGTTATACTTAAATTCAACCTTGAAGGCCAACTGAAGCTGAAGAGAAGCTCAGCTTCTCCCTTGTCACTACCTTCGTAAACATATCCGTTGGATTGATATCTGTATTTATCTTGTCCAGCTTGACCTGTCCATCCTCCAACACCGACCGAATGAAATGATATCTCAACTGTATGTGTTTTGTTTTAGAATGCAAGGAAGAATTCTTTGCAAGATGTATAGCACTCTGGCTTTCTGTAAACAAGTAATTTCCAGCCTGTTGTTTTCCCAACTTATCCATGAAAAGTTGCAGCTATATCATCTCCTTTGCCACCTCTGTTGCAACAACATACTCTACCTCTATGGTGGATAAATCAACCACCTTTTGCAATCGAGAAATCCAACTCACTGCTGTCCCACCAACTGTAAATACATAACCTTTGGTACTCCGACTGGTATCTATATCCCCTGCCAAATCTGAGTCAACATAGCCTTTTAAATTAGTATTAGAGCCCACAAAACATAAACATTTATTGGATGTACCTCTCAAGTACCTGAGAATCCATTTTACCGCATTCCAATGCTCAACTCTAGGATGACTCAAATACCTGCTAACAACTCCTACGACATGTGCAATATCTGGTCTCGTGCATACCATGGCGTACATTAAACTGCCTATAGCTGAAGCATATGGTACCTTAGACATTTTTTCTTCCTCCTCTTGTGTCTTTGGACACATGTCCTTAGTCAATTTAACATGACTAGGAAAAGGTGTGCTGACAGCTTTTGCATTCTCCATTTGAAATCTCTGCAACACCTTTTCAACATAATTAGCCTGAGATAAAAACAATTGTCTTTTTTTCCTATCTCTACAAATTTTCATACTAAGGATTTGTTTTGTTGCCCCCAAATCCTTCATAGCAAAATATTTTGCTAATTGTTGTTTTAGCTCACTTATGTGATCCATGTTAGACCCTGCTACAAACATGTCATCAACACATAAACATAAAATAATGTAGCTGTCATTATCCAACCTCTTAAAATAAAAAAAATGGTCAGAATTACACCGGCTGTAGTCTTGCTCAGCCATAAAACTATCAAATTTCAAGTACCATTGTTGAGGTGCTTGCTTCAAGCCATATAAACTTTTCTTCAATCTGCACACTAGTTTGTCCTTACCTTTGACCTCAAATCTTTGTGGCTGGTCCATATATATTTCCTCTTCCAAATCACCATGGAGAAAGGTTGTTTTAACATCAAGCTGTTCTAAATGCAAATCTTCAGCAGCCACAATACTTAAAACAATACGAATAGAAGTCATTTTAACAACTGGAGAAAAAATCTCATCAAAATCAATACCCTTTTTCTGTGCAAATCCCTTTATAACTAATTTATCTTTAAATATCTTCTTACCTCCATCCTCCTCTTTCAGCCTATAAACCCATTTGTTTGGTAAATCCTTTTTACCTACAGGCAACTTGCATAATTCCTAAGTCTGATTTTTCAGCAAGGAGTCCATTTCTTCTTCCATTCCATGCTTCCAATGAATCTTGGTATCCACCTGGATAGCTTCATCATAATATTCTGGTTCACCAGCATCAGTTAACAAAATAGTATACAAAGAGGGAGAGAATCTTTCTGGAGGTCTACTTATCCTTGAAGATTTTCTAATAGGAGTTTGTGGTATTTGTTGTTGTTGTTGTTGCCTAGCATGAGGAACCACTGAAACATCATTCTTTGGAATATCATCCAACACTGCATAATCATTTTCTTTCTTCTCGTGTTGCAACAAAAAATCTTTGTACAAAACTTTCTCATTCAATATGACATCCCTGCTTCTCACAATTTTCTGATTTTCAAATTCCCAAAGCATATAACCAAATTCATCAATTCCATATCCAAAAAATATACATTTCTTTGATTTTGCATCAAGCTTGGTTCTATTTTCAGAATCTACATGTGCAAATGCTTCACAACCGAAGGTTTTGAGAAAAGAATAACTCACCTTTTTACCTTTCCATGCTTGCTCTGGAATACCACAACCCAAAGGATTAGAGGGACCTCTATTAATTAAATAAACAGCAGTGTTTACAGTCTCTGCCCACATTTTTAAAGGCAACCCAGCATGCAATCTGATAGTCCGTGCACACTTCATTATTGTTCTGTTCATGTGCTCAGCCTCTCCATTTTCCTGTGGAGTCCTTGGAACCGTTTTCTACCTACAAATACCATTAGAGGAACAATAATATTCAAACTCTTTGCTGCAATACTCACCACCATTATCAGATCTGAGACATTTTATCTTTTTACCTGTCTCATTCTCAACCAAGCTTCTCCATTTTTTAAAAGTTTCAAATATATCATATTTCTACCTAAGGAAATAAATCCATACCTTCCTAGTTGCTTCATCAATGAATGTAACATAATACAAAGAGCCACCGAGAGAAGATACCTGAGCTGGTCCCCATACATCTGTATGCACAAGCTCCAATTTCTCATCTTTCTTTTGCTTCCTATCCTTGAGAAAACTTACTCTCTTTTGTTTTCCACACGCACAACTTTCACAGAAATCCATATTAACACATTTTAGACCTGGAAAGACATTATTTGAATGAAGTACTTTCATACCTTTTGCACTCATATGCCCAAGTCTATTATGCCATAGTGCTGATTCAGAGTCCACAATAACTATATGATCTTCTACATGTTGAACTGTAGCAACTGTTCCTGAACATTGACCTTTTTTCGTAACAATTAAAGCAAAAGGAACAGTATGACCTGTACAAAGATATAAGGTGCCTACTTTCACACCTTTTGCTACCACTAAGGCACCCTTTGTGACCTTCCAATTTTTATCGCTAAATGTAACAACACAACCTTCATCATCTAGTTGCCCTGCTGAAATTAAATTTTTGCTTAACTTTGGAACATGCCTTACCTCATGTAGTAGCCAATGATTCCAATTCTGCAACTTAATCTTGATTCTTCCCTTTCCAACAATCTGACAGGGTTCGTTATCTCCTAAATAAACCAGCCCAAAATCCCCTTGGACATAATCAAGAAAATAACTTCTATGGGGGGTAGCATGAAATGAAGCCCCTAAATCTAACACCCAAGAATCGTCAGCATTATCAAGGGAAAGAATCAAAGCATCCTCATCAGATTTATTACTTACCACATTTGCCTCTTTACTTCCTTCCTTTTTGTCTCCTTTATTTTTCTGAGACCAACAATCTTTCTTTAAATGACCCGGCTTACCATAGTACTAGCAATCCCTCTTGTCTCTAGATTGGGACCTTCTGTCCTTTGATTTTCCTCATGACTTCCCATGATTTCTGAAATTGTTTCCTCTCTCCTTTGTTTTTCCCCTGCTTTCTGCATTCAAAACACTACCTAATGTGGATGTTCCACCTGAGCTTTTCCTACAAATTTCCTCGCTCAAAATAACACCAACAACATCATCAAATTTCAATATATTCGAACCAGAAACAAAATTGCTAATAGCCATTACCAAACTATTCCAGCTTTCAAGCAAAGAACACAGAATCAAAAGAGCCCTAACTTCTTCATCAAAATTTACTTTTACAGAAGTTAATTGACTGCTGACCGTATTCAAATCATTTAAATGATCAGTAACTGACCCACCTTCTACCATTTTCATATTAAATAGACGCTTCATAAGAAATACCTTATTTGAAGCAGAAGGATTTTCATATAACTTTGCAAGGGTTTCCATCAACTCTTGAGTTGTCTTTGCTTTTGTAATATTGTACGCCACCGATTGTGCCAGGCATAAACGAATACTACCAAGAGCCTTTCTATCCAAAATCTCCCAATCCTCATCAGATATTGCTTGGGGTTTCTTGGTTTTCCCTTCCAATGGCTGCCATAAATCCTTCTGATAGAGGTAGTCCTCCATCTGCTTCTTCCATAACTGATAGTTCTACCCATTAAACTTCCCAACCTTCTTACCCTCATCTGCCATTACTCCCACTCAACCGTGAGACCTTCCTACAGACGATAATCAAAACACAACCTGCTCTGATACCACTTGTTAGGGTTAGAAAGGCATATATCTAACAATTAAATACAAATTTAATTAATTAACAGAGAAACTAAAACACACACAAAATAAATTATAACACAAAGAATTTAATGTAGTTCACCCAATCTAGGCTACATCCACCAAACCATAGCCATCCAATAATTTTATTATCCAGTGCAAAAACCTATTACAATCTTGCGAATAATCGCGTTTTTCATCATTCTGTAACACCCATCCCAACCCCTTTTTATCAAGCTTAGAAGCTTCCAGATTTTTGTGTTCTACAAAATTGGATTTTTCCTTTTTCGTTGATTTTTCCCTTTTCCGGTGATGATACATGCCAGGGAGTACAGTATACCATGGGCTATACAGTATAGCATGATCAGTCACCACATACCAACATAATTGACACTTAGACTATTTGGCTCTCTAAGAGGTGGTTGGTTTACCTCCTGAAACTCTTGCTCCTCATTCAATCTATTTCTCTAGCTCCTAGACAATGACACCTCCTGCACACTCAAAGAGCGAGTCTACGATGGCATGGGTGATGCTTCCTCTACCCTCTGAGGTACCTGTTGGACTTGCACTTCTCTTCGTAGTTCTAAAGCTTGGGAAACTTCTTTTCCTTTCCTAACCGTTCATGGCCTCTAGTCACTTATTAAATTATAAGTGAGGGGGATTGATCTTCTTTTAAGTCTACTCACATGCCTCTCCACCCAATTCCTCGTGAATGTCAAAACCGGTATGCATAATGTGTCTAAGTCCGTAATCTCCAGTTCTCACTAATCCGGTAGTGGGACCATTGTGTTTCTTACTGATTCAAAATCTGGTTGCATAACATTCACGTCCTCATCTACCTAATCTGGAACTAGAATAATCTCACATTCTCTAATCATCTTAAGGGGTATTCTGGTAAACATTCTTCTTCTAACTTCAGCATCATCCACTGTATTAGCCCAGAAGTCCTCAATATGTGCCTTGTGCCTATACTCCACACCCTCCACCATTCTGATATTGTGGTAAGGATCAAAATCCTCCCTACCGGTGTGGTATGAAAGGTGGAAAAATTGCAGCTCATCTTCAGCTTCTCTGGTTTCCTGCAAGAATGGAAAAACCTCATTTGAATTCCCTATGGTGATCAGGAAGTCCAACCCTCGCTTCTTCTTCATTTTATAAATTCTATCATAGGCAGTGAGCTACCTAGATACTTCTAACATTACCATTTTGTCTGTGTGGTATCTTGGTAATCTATATGGATATGACGTGAACCCCTGCAGCCTGATATAAGTGAACTTTGGAAATTGGATAAACCAATATCCATATTCTTCGATCAACTCCTGAGCCTCTTTAGATATCCTCTATTGAGTCCTCCACTGAAGAGTCCTGGCTATGTGCATGGTGAAGGCGTCGTTCACTCTTTTGTAGTTGGAGGTGTTGCTCAGGTGCAATTGTGGGAAAGCCTCGTAAATTTTGAACTGTTTAGGACCACATCCAATCAACTCCTTGTAGGTTATTCCCCTATAATTAGTCATTCGAGCCAACATATATATTACATATGAGCTCATGTAGAATGTCTTAGTTCTCCTCAAATTCCTGAACTGCTCATCCAAATTGTCACTTATCATTCTTGCCAATTCTACACAGTCTTTCCCTTCTAGCACAATCCCGATGTAGTAAAAAATCCATGATTCGAAGATGTATGATTGAGGGCTTCCACTCACTCGGCTGAGCATCATTCTCAAATCACAATAATCATTTGAGATAATTTGCTTGAGGAGCCTAGTGCAAGGAGGCATGGTATTCTGCATCCAAACATAATTTATCATTCCAGCACATCTCTCGAAAGAAGAAGCGTACATCCTTTTAGCCCTCTCCCTTGTTTTGTATACCATCCTATCGGAAGTAGGAATTCAAAACGCCTCTTTGATGGCTTCAAGCGTGAGATTGGAAAACAATTTTCCATCAAGGGAAACAATGGTCCTTTGCTCTGGCCTGTAGCAGTTGGTGCATTCCATGATCAACTTTGGACATTGGATGGCTGGTGGAAAACCAACAGCTGCATAAAGTCCACTCTTCATAATTTGATGCATCGTGATTGATGGAGGATGACTACCTAGCCCATACATTCAACCTTTGAGTGCTCCAAGGTTGTATGAACCCAGATTTGTATCATTCAACTCTCCCAACTTTGATGTGAACTTGGATTCAGGAAGAAATGTCTTGCTCAACTTCTTTATCACCACCTACCTGGATACGTTGGCTTTGCTTGACTCAGCATTGGAAGCCTTGCCTATAGATTTGTTGACCCTTGCAGATGCTCTTGTGCTAGCTTCAGCCATCCTACAAAATAAAAGATAAGCATTAAAATTTAAACTTAGAAAATAAATCACCTTGGGATAGCTAAAATGCAAAGAAAACTTCGAAAATATGGAGCTTAAGCATCTTTAACATCAAACCTAGACACTTTTCAGGAATATAACTTTTGGCACTTAAAATTTTCACCCTTAGCCTACTGATTTGACTTGCTCACTTCAACAACTTCACCTCAACACTTTTCCTCTCACTCTCGGAGCCACAACTTCGCACTTGCAAATGGTGAGAAAAAATGAAAACTTCGTGGCTTAAATAATTGTGAGAGTTTATTTTAGCAAGTTCATTAAATTTCTCCTTCAACTACTTGGAAATTTCTAACTTTGGAGAGGTGATGGGCGAGTTGTCACCAAGATGGGCGCTAGTCGTCATAAACTTTTCCTTTGTTGAAGATTCTTTCCCATGCAAAGTTTGAATTTTCCTATTTTAACTCCTTGCTAATACTTTGTTATCTCAAACATTCGTGGGAAAAATTATTTAACTCTTTTAATATTTTCAACATTTAAATTTTTTTCCTTACATGGGCCTACTTCATCATATTGCTTTCCAGGCACATTTTTCTATATTTAGTGCTAGATGTCCTCATACCTCTTGTCTTAGGGTGCATTTTATACCTCTTGTGTATGGGTGCACTTACCACCTTGTGCATCTGATGTTTCACTTCATCTTCTCTAGAGCGGATTTACCACCCTTTGTTATGGAATTCGTGCCTTAGAAAAATCTCTATGTATTCCTCCTTGGGCACATTAGGAGGTCGGTCTTCACATTTCATGCCTTAGAAAAATTTCCACCTCGTCTTCTTAAGGCACATTTTACCCCTAGTGCTTCTTGTTTCAACACCTTAGAATTTTTTTTTAAAGCTTCTTTCTCTTAGGGCACATATTGTCATCTCCCTTTCAAGGTGCATTTGAGGGATCCTCTCTCATGTTTTCTACCTTAGAACATTTTTCATCTTGCACTTGGGCGCATTTGGAGACTTGAGTTTGGGCGCACTTATCACATCTCCTTCATGGGCACATTTTAGCCTAGGTATTTGGACTTTGTGCCTTAGAAACTTTCATGTTGTCTCCCCACACCTTGGGCGCATCTAGCCGTCTTTATTTTGAGGGTGCATTTTAGAGGTGTTGTGGTTGGGATATTTCATTCCTTAGAAAATATTCTATCTTAACTCACTTCTTGGGTGCATTTGACAGGTGTTGCTTCACGTTTTTATTCCTTAGAAAATATTTGACCTCTTGGGCGCATCTGGACTTAAGTGTTCACTTCAACTCTTCATCCTTGTTCACCTTTGGGCGCACATGACCTCTTGTGTGCATGTTTCATGCCTTATGCATTTTTCCCTCATGGTGTTTGTTAAAGAACTTTGAACACTTAGTCAATTTTTGTCTCCTCACCCTCACTTTCCATTTTTAGCAAATTCTAAAGTTTTTCGTGATTTTCATAAATTTTCAACTTCCTCAAGACTTGATATTTGCTAAACGTGGTCCTCATGACTTCACAGACCTGTTCACACCTGCCATTTGCCCTCACCTACTATTTTAGGCCCTATTCTGGAAGTGACTTACTAAAAATAGTAAGTGTGTGGATCACACTCAAATTTTACTAGTAGATTCCTTGAAGGATTCTGATCGCAGTGGGATACCTCAATATTCAGTTTTTCTCGAGTTTTTCCCTTCGTTTTAGGCATAAAAGTAGGAAACCTTAATTTCATTGCATGCACCTCTATGGACCTTCGTTTGATGTTGTTTCTATTGCATACTGCTCCATTCTGGAAACTAAAGATCTGGAGCTGTTCTGGTGACATCATACCTACCAAAAGTGGATCTGCCAAAAATAGAACTGCTAAAAATAGTAAGTTCTCATAATTCATTCAAATTTTGCATGCAAGCCCTCTGAAAGGGTTTAAATTTAGTGGTGTGACCAAAATTTCCAAAACCCTAGGGGAAAGGTCCCAAATGGGGTACTTACTAAAAATAGTAAGTTGTCAGAATTTAGTGAAATTTTAATGGGAACCTGCCTAAATTCTCCCGATTGCAATTGCAAGCTCAGATTTCAATTTTCTCACTCAATTTAACCCCAAACCAATCCTGAAGAATAAAAACCCTAATATGAAAAAATGTACTCTAGACTTAACCAAAATTTTAAATTGGGCCAAAAGACGGGTACAACCCCGGAAAGATATAAAGGACTAGGAGAGACTGCCGCAAAACCACCCAAAACCAAAGCCAAAAGACCCAAAAATGGAAAAATTTAGGGGGTACCCATTTTGAATGGGGTGATGTGTGAAAAGGTCACAACATCTGGCAACTCCACGGGAAAGTGTTGAAAAACACTTTAAGAATAGAACCTCAACTATTTTTTCTGAAACCATCATACGTAGAGGAAACTTACTCAAAAGGGGAGAAGAATCAGATATTGGATCAAAACACCTTCATCCAAGATCCTCTAAGCATATGTATATGCATTCACTCTATCTCTAAATCATCCTAATCTTTGAAATTGGCCATGGCAAGCTATATAAGTATCTTAACTTCAAAAGCATCCTGGACATTGTCTCGCTACTAGTCAAGCATCTATAGCCCCGACGAGGTTGTCACTACAACTCCCACAGATATTGCTCCACTGTCGGCCAGGCGTCTATAGCCCCAATAGAGTTATCCGCATGTTCCCAAAACCAATATTCAAAGTTTAATATTTCTTTTATTGTTCCTTTCATATATTTCATTTTAGCACATTTTATTTTTTCTTTCATACTGATTTTCTGTCAGTTCCATAATTGGATGGTAGGCAATGAAGCCTCCAATGAGTTTGAGAATTGTAGTGGCACTGAAGCAAGACGTAAAATTTTCACTTGCCATAACCTTTCCCAAGAAACCAAAATGACTTAGAGTAGTTGTTAAATGGGCAGGGCATTATGATTCTTGGACTCATGTGTTAAGACACAATAACTGATTAACCTCCCAAGTCGATCTTATTTCCAAACCGGATGATGACAAGAGGAAAACAACCTTGGCTTTCAAAATTTGCACAAATCCATAAAGCCCAATGGAAGGAAACTAGATTGTGCAAGGAAAGAATCATCACCCCCTTCGCAACAGGAAACTCCAAAATCTTTTCCCGTTCCAAAACCAAACCAAAACCACTTGAGTGGACAACTCAAGGGAAGAAGAGCCAAACCAACCAAAAACCCGAAGGGAAACAAACCAAAACCAAAATGAAACAAACCAAAACCAAAAGGAAAAAAAAGAAACCTAATCTAACTATGTACAAAGTAGGTCTGAGGAGGGAACCTATGCTTGGAAATAATGCTTGAGGAAGTGCCCATTGACTGGCAATGGGATATCCTCTCTTGTCAGTGTCCTCAACTTGAATGCATTCTCTCCCAGGATCTCAGAAATTTGATAAGGGCCCAGCCACAACTTGTCGAACTTGTCATGATCACCTTTCTTTTCATGGGCCTTGTCCCAACATAAGACCAAGTCAGAAATCTTGAAGGACTTGATCTTAGCTTGCTTGTCGTTCCATCTCTTCACAACTCCTTGATTCTTAGCAAAATTATCCAACGCTTTAGCTCTCTTTTCATCCAAATGCATCAATTGGGATAACCTAGTTTGAATATGGTCCTCTCCTTCAAGATATTTTTGAATAAACTAAAGAGTCAAGATCCTTAGCTCGATTGGGAGGACGGGGTCCTGTCCATAGACCAAGTGATAAGGAGATGTTCCCAAAGAACTCTTCATTCTGGTCCTGTCTACCCACAAAGAAAACCTCAGCCGTGTATGCCAATCCTTGGGGTTCTTATCTAGTAACATCTTTATAGCATTGAGCAGGTTCTTGTTTGTGGACTCATCCAACCCATTTCCCTGCGGATAATAATTGGAAGAGAACTTCAAAGTGATCCCATACTTAAATGCCCAGTTGGAAAACTTCAAAGATGAAAAATTTGGACCATTATCACAAACGAAAGCATGGGGGCATCCAAATCTTGTAATAATATTTTCTTCAATGAACTTAATCACCACATCTGTTGTGCAAATCTTAAGAGCTTGAGCCTTTGTCCACCTGGTGCAATAATCTATTGCTATCAAAATGTACCTGTGTTGTGCCGAAGAAGGTGTATTAATCATCCCAATAAAATCCAATCCTCATTTTGCAAATGGCTTGACTTCAATCACTGGCTACAAAGGCATAGCTGGATTCTTCCCTCTATCCGCAGCTGTCTGACAAATATGGCAAGCCCTCACATGTTCATAAGCATCTCTAAAAAGTGTAGGCCAGTAATATCTAGTCCTTGAAATCTAATGAGCTGTGGTAAACCGCCTTTGTGACCTATTCCAAATCTCTTGTGAAAATGCTCCATAAGTTGCTTGGCTTCCCCTTTGCCTACACATCTTAAATATATTCCCTCGTGATTTCTTCTATAAAGTACCAACCCCTGGAGCATAAACCTCTGGCTCTTCATCCTTAGGGCTCTTCACTGCACTGGATTCAAATGTGGAGGGCATCTATGATTCAACAAATAATAAACTATGTTGTCATACCATTCCCCTGGAGAACTTCTTCCAATACATATGTCTGCTACACAAGTCTTGGTCTAGTCATTGTGATTGTTTGCGCCAAAGCCTGCCCTTGGACCGACTTCATAGGCTATATCTCCATATCATATTCTTGCAAAGTGGTGACCCACTTGCCTCTCCTTTCTCCTAGTTCATTTTGCATCAATAATGTCTTTATTGTGTCATCTGGAAATATAGCATAGACTTTGCTCCTTAGGATGTAGTGTCTGAATTTCATAACTGCTTTCACCAAAGCATAAGCCTATTTTTCCACACTAGGATACCTCAGCTTTGTGTCCTTTAAAGGTGCACTCATGAAAGCTATTGGATGCTCATCCTTTTCCTCTGTCCTCTGGGTCAGCACTGCCATGCAAGTATTTTCTGAAGAAAAGGAGTACAAATAGAACGACTTGGAATAATTAGGACTGACTAACACTGGGGCATCCACTATTTCATGTTTAATTTCATCAAATTATCTCCTAGCTTGAAGAGTCCAATCAATATTCGCATTTTTCTTCAACATTTCATAAAATGGTCTGACAATCTCTGCAAACCCGGTTATAAAATTCCTCACAAAATTGATCTTGCCAAAGGAGATCTCAACTCCTTTTGGCTCCCTAGCAAACCAATCTTCGAAATTGCCTCAATACGGTCTGGGTTGATTGAGATTCCCTTTTCTAAGATAACATGACCCAACAACTTTCCTTCAGTAACACCAAATATGTATTTCTTCGGATTGAGGGAAATGCCATATCTCCTACATCTCTGGAAAATCTTCCTCAAATCCTCAATGTGGTCTTTTCTTCTTTTCAAAAAAATGGTTAGATCATCCATATATATTATTATAAATTTTCCAACTAAATCCTAGAAAGTGATGTCCATGGCCCACTGAAATGTGGCTCCAAGGTTGATTAGGCCAAAAGGCATTCTTTTGTATGCAAAAGTTCCCCACTTGGTGGTGAAGGTTGTCTTAAGTCAGTCTGCCTCTTCTACCATCACTTGGTTGTATCCGAAAAAACCATCTAGGAAGCACATCATTTGGGAGCCATTAACAATTTGTAATACTTCATCCAATGAGGGTAAGGGATAATTGTCCTTTTCAGAAGCCTTGTTCAAATTGTGAAAATCAACGAACAACCTTATTTCACCATTCTTCTTCCTGACTAGGCCTAGATTGGCAACCCACGTCGAGTGTCTTATAGGAAAGATGATCCTAGCTGAAAGAAGCTTCCTAACTTCCTAGTAAATTAATGGTTCCAACAATGAGTTCATGGGCCTCTGCCTCTGTCTGAATGGCTTACTTCTTGGCTTTAATGGGATCATGTGTGTAATCAGAGAAGTATCATATGTTTTCAAATCTTCATAACCCCAAGCTATCACATCTGAGAATTCTTTCATGGCCTGTAAGATACCTTCTTTCTCTTTTGGTGTACAAACCTTACCAACAAAAAAATTCTTTATTTTCTCATCTGTCCCCAAATTGATGGCTTCACATTCATGTCCCTGAGTGCTCTGATTTCTACTCAATCTGTCAGGATAAAAAAGTCTCTCCAATTCACCATACCTTTGGGAATAACATTTGTCTTCAAATTTAGGATCCCTTCAGCATCAAACTCTGCTTCTTTATTTTCTTCTTCATCTATGATTTGTGCCTCGAACACACCAGAGCACGTTAGGAAATCCAGAATCTGCTTGTCATCATCAAACCCTTGAAAATTCTTAATATTATTAGGGATTGAGGGTGTAGAGACAAATTCGACTGTAAACTTTTTCAAACCCTCCATGGCCAAAGGCTCTAATGAACTAGCTACTTGCGCAAGAGAGTTGGCAACTGGATTCTTAGACCAGTAGACCTGCTTGATGTTGAATGCATCAAAGCTCTCGATCAGGTCACAGACCCTATTGCGGTAATGATTTAATCTCCTATCATGGCAAGCATATTTCTTTCTCACTTGGCGGACCACTATATCTAAGTCTCCATAGGCATGCACAATCTTGGCTCTTTTCTGGATTACGAGGATCAACCCATGAATCAATGATTCATATTCAGTGGCATTATTAGTGCAAGAGAATTGGAGTCTATAAGAACCCAAATATGCTTCCCCTATTAGGCTGATAAGCTCAAATCCAGCTCCATTTCCTTTCTTAGACTTTGATCCATCAAATCTCAAAGTCCACACTTGATTTTCCATGTGAGTACTGGAAGGCTAGATATGTGCACCCTCTTGATCACATGCTTCTGGGGTGTTCTTTTCTACCACTGGCTTGATTTTCTCATCCTTCACTGATTTATCCATGGAAGAGCCTTCTCCTTTATTAAATTCTTCACGTTCTTCTTCTAAAGAGACTTGTGGAACCGTTTTTGAAACTTGCTCTATGGAAATCTTGCACATAGCACATGTGATTTTTGAATGGAAAGTCTCGTGAATTCTACACCAATTAGGGAGTAGCAAATTTTTTATGGAGGCATCCTTTCCCAATTCTATCTCTTGCTTTACACTTTTTAACACAAAATCTCTGAAATTCTCAAACATTCCTTCACTATTGCTTGAATCATCTTCAATTAACACTTCAGTAGAGGTAGGTGCATCTTCTAAAAGTTTTTCTTTATTCAAACTCTGCAACATGAGGACTTCTTGCTTAACGGGCTTATACGAGCCCAAATTAGTTTCCACAAACAAAATCTCATTGTCTTCACCATATTCTGTGATCATTAGTCTAAGTCGTGGTGTGCTTTCAACTTTTATTTCATTTGGAATCCCTCTCCAAGGTAACCACATGTGAAACAAGTCAGTTGAAATGTATCCATTTAGCTTTCTAGACCAATCTTTGTTCAACAGCATGCCATAACCATCTGGTATATCCACAACTGATATGTCAATACAACTCTGAACTCTGGGATCCGCTGCCAACTGCATATGGATATTATTCAACTCTCCCACAACTAGAACTTCGGTCTTATCCAACTGAGTCACCTTCTTGTTGGTCTGAAGTGGAATCAAACCGAACTTCTCACATACCTTCAAAGGCATGACATTACTTGATGCATCAGAATCGATCAAAAAATTATGTAATAGCTTCCCAAAAATTCTGATGGAGACAAGGAATGGGCTTGGTTCATCTTTCCCTTGATAAAACACCATTGGCTTTCTCCTTTTGTTTGCCAAACTATTCTTTCTCTCATCTTTCCTGTTCATCTGAATTTGATTGTCTTGAGTAAAATATTTTGAGTTTTGTTTTTGTTATGTGAGAGTATCAGGTTGAGCAATCCTCTCAATCTCGGCCTTTGACTTCCTAGAAGCATTTGAATAATCTTGCACCATACCCACAAAATTTGGGGAATACTGTTGAGCCTCCCAAGCATTTAAGGGTATTTGGGGCACATCCTATACCACATTCGTGTTATGTGCGGAACGAGATTGCGTGACAACAAGAGGAATTCTTGGTCCATTGGTTGCATCTTGGGAAGTACTTCTCACGATGGGAGATTCATTTAAAATTCCCAACAGAGTGTCCCTAACCTCTAGAATCTTCATCATCTCATAGAGGGGAAGACTAACCTTTATCTTCTTGAATTCTTCTAACATGTAGGAGCTAATTTTTTTCACATCTTCTCTAGGAGAATTCTCCTTCTGTCCGCGTTCAACTTGGTGAGCAGGTTGTTGAGTAGCTTGTTGTCCACTTCTGCCTTGTGTTGCATTTTGTTGCCTGTAATCAAGAGAATCTCTTGGAAAACTCGGAGTATTACTCGCGTTTGGATGTGGGGGAGTTGTAAAATTATTTGGAGGCATTGTTGTAGTCAAAGGTTCATTTTGTTGATACTTCCTCTAATAAACTCTAGGAGCTCCACCTCCAGTTGACTGAAAATCTTGCACCTCTCTTCTTCCTTCTACCAGGACGCTATTGTTGAGAGGCAGAAAAATATAACCATCTCTGCTAAGAGGCTCCTCTAGTGATGCATACGTGGCATGAGCCTCTAAAGGAATTTTAAATTCTGGTGTCCCCATGGGACCATTTGCTGAAGCTAGTGGAAATTTATGATTAACTGGTGGGGGCGTATAACTTTGAAACTCAGGCAGGAAGTTGAAATCTTCTAAGATCAATGCCTAATCATTTCGGGGTGTTGGGACTAACTCATATCCCGTAATCAGGGGATTCTCTGTGGCCTCCGCATTCTTTGCTTCTCTCTTAAAAATATCAGTTGCAACTTGGAATTCATGGCACTGAAGCTCAGAGTGTTGATTGGTGTTATGTAGCCTACACCATCCTGACAAGGTGGCCTCAGCCAAGTAGACTCTATCTACAAGATGGTTCTCAAGAGGTGGCGAATTGTCCAATGGTGAAGAAACACCTTCATTGTTAGGCCTTGTATTCCAAGCTCTCTTCTGAAATCCTTGGTTATTGTTTCTATACCCATGACTATTTTCACGACAGTGTACTTGATGGGTTTCTTGATGACTGGGAGGATTATTTGGATATCCTCGGTTAGCACCTTGATGTGCTTGATAATTTGGCTGCATGGCTTGAATCTGAATTTTCTGATTTCTGAGGTAAGTCACCTCAGTTGACAGCCTTTTCACTTGCTCTACTAATTCTTTCATTTCATCTTTCTCCTCTTGGGTTTTCGCTCGTGGCACTATGTTTTGGAGATAAACAAGTTGTGTTTTTTGTGCCTAGGACAAAGGCATCCCAGGGTGGAGAACTAACTAATCTGATGGTGTTGTTACTTGATAAAATGGTTGAGGAATCACATTTAGCGCTGGAGCTTGTTGAATCCATGCCGAGTTGAGCATTTGCATTTTATTGTTTGCCGTAGTTAGGCCAGTATATAGTGAGGGCCCAGTTATGTTTTGCCCCAACCTTTGACTCACTTCAACAACTTTAGCATAAGCTTGATTCATATTAGCTAGTGCGGGGTGAGATTGCCTCACAAACATCGCAGTCAAAGGATCCAAAGTTAAAAAGTAATTCTCCCTGGAGTCGGCAATAACATAGGGGGCATTCAACCTTGTGAGAGCCTTCTGAAACCTATTGTTGAACATGTGAATGGGCTCTCTGTTCTACCTTCTCACTTCTACAAACTGACGATAGAGCTCTACAGGAGTAATAGGTATACCAAACTTTCCAATGAAGGGATCTTTCATTTGCTCCCATGACCTTATCGATCCAACTGGTAGGTGAATAAACCAATAATGAGCTTCCTCTCCCAAGGAATATGGAAATAGCTTGCAAGCCACATCCACATATGCAATTTGCATGTTGCGTAAATGATCTTCAAACATCTTGATGTGGTCCTTAGCAATGCAATTCACATCATTGACATGGAACTTAGTGCAAAAATTCTCTAGATTCTTCGGCATGTCATGGTAATCAGCAAATTCCATTGGAGATGAGTTGTTAACCAACCAAGTAGCACCATTTGGAGCCAGTTGAGCCATCACTTGAATTGGATGTTGTTGCTAAATAATCACTAGTACAGTGGCTTGAATTGATCTTGGTTGAGAAAACCTTGAAACGCTAGGTGGAGTTTTGAATAAACTTGAAATTTCTTCTTTGCTTGGTACTTCTTCGCTTGATGGAACTTCTTCACTTGATCGAACTTCTTTCTTCTTCTGTCTTGCTCTAGTAGGTAACTCTAACTCCACAAAATCCTTGGATGAACTGGGTGTAGACCTCAAAATTATTTTCAGCTTGTCTGACAAGAATGAACTAATACGCTCCAGGATGTAGTTGCTTCTTCTATTGGTGACGTGCGGGAGAGAGTAGTTGTCTCTAACTAAGCAAATCTCTTTCAATAGCAAATTGAATGTTAATAGCCTTTTCTTCTTCCTTTTCCAACACAAAGGACACTCGTATATACTCAACTGCGCTCCTCTTCAATTTCCATGCGATGCTATTCAATCCTAAAAGAATATCATCCTGATTGTTGTTGAATCCAAAATTTGGCTATAACACTAGAAATATATCTTTATGCGGTAGCACCATCTTGATTCATGATACTCTTCTCCAATAAAACCCTTTCTACTTCAATATAGCCCTCCTTTTAGCGCCAATTCTATTGATGGGTTTTTTATGACCACACCAACACAGAATAAAGTTTCCAACAGTCACTCTATCCTCTCTTGATCAGAATATCCTACATGCTAAGATTACGAAATATCGTGCATTCAACTCCAAGGTTCCTTCATGCAATGGACGTAGACTCAATTGGCTTGATGTGATTTGTTGGTATTTCAAGGGGACTTACACAATCGTTCACTCAAAGAGAAAGGGATTTTCTGGATTCGGAAGATTTGTCAATGAAGCTCGAGTTTCCTAAGCTAACCAAAAAGTACTGAATTTTGAATGGCTACAAGGATTAAAATGCTATAATCTACTCTCGGTGCGGGGTATGGCGATCAACTCTCACAAACTTCAACCAAGCTTTGCTTTGCCTCACCTTGGAAAACTTCCACAAAACTGGTGCAATCTTCAAAGGGTGGAACTAGAGATATTCAAATTACAATTCAACATGAAGACACCATCACAACGATGCATACCAACATGTAAATCATAACCGAAGTTAAATTCAAACTATTCCAGTTGACCATACAAGCCAAACCCACCCTCAGTGAGCCTACTAGTGGTATGGACTAGCAAAGCTTGCTCAAATC
>VDFB02000363.1:142534572-142573080 GCA_007258455.2 Sequoia sempervirens | reverse complement strand
AGTGTCGAAGAAAAATGTAATGGCGCTAAAATTTAGCGCCCTTACATTTTTTAGAATTTCTCTTCATGCAGGGGTGCTAAATTTTAGCGCCCTTGCATTTCCAGACTTAGTCAAATTTGCTTCAAGGCAGGAGCCCACTTTTTCAGTGCCACTGCATTTTTCGCAATCTGCAAAGTATGAACAGTGAAACATCACGAAAGATCTCGTTTCGAAGGTCTTTGCAAGGCGAACAAGAGGGAATGCTCGAATTGACTATTCGAGACTTGGGAACGCATTTCGAGGTGGCTCAAAAATCACCTCGTTATGCGTACTTGAACTTCACGAATCCTAGGGGTTATCCGTGGAACGAGCGCTGCTAGATTCCGTGATAACACACACTAGAAGAGTGTAGAGATGATAGAAGAAGTAGTAATGGTGTTGCAGGACAATGTTCCCAGAGCAACTATTTATAATTCCTTGTCTAGTGTACAAAATTTAAAGTTGTTAGATTCCTTTAAGGAATATTCTATTGGTTTATAATAAAAATTGGAGAAGGAAATAGAAAAGAAGGTTAATGACAAGAGATTGATAGAGATTTATGATAAATATAGTGCAACACATGGAAGGTTACAAGGTAACTTGAAGGAAGTTCAAAAATTCTTGGAAGAAGCTAAAGTTTTGTTTCAGTTTTGATTGAAATGGCCTACTTCTACAAGGAGCATAAAAGATCAAATAGACTCAATTGAGTCATAAATTGCTCAGGCCTCAGGTGCATATGATCTAGAAAATGATATAGATGGTGCAACAAGGGCAACAATTGAAAATCTACATGGTTAGTTCTTCCTACTACAAGAATAAAAAGAGAAGATCATAATGAAGTACAATCAACTAAGAGATTTGGTAAGTGCAAGACTTACATACTTGAGTTTTAGCTATTGCAGAGAAGGTGACATAAAAGGATCCAGTGCCCAGCTCTTCAGAAGAAGGATAATACCTCCATGTTCAGTATGAAAGTCATAATTCCTTGCTTTCCTTTACTAAGAAGGATTGTGAGGTAGCTAAGATAGACTGGGAGGCACTCCTTACCAAAATGAAGGTGTCTAACAAGGGTATTTTACCCTCTAATAGTTGAAGGTGTACATTTCTATTTTGTTTACAAAGTTTTCTTATTTGAATGTATATATGTGGAAGTAGTTGATGGTGTTGCTGTACATTTTTGGTAAATAACATTGTTAGGGGGGCCATTTTGATGCAAATATTTCTCAAAGGAGATATTTTTAGAAAAGTATGTTTAGTATAAGAGAGAAGCAAAAAAGGTGAGATACTCTCATGTATATATCAGTTATGGAGAGTGACATAGTGCACCCTTTTCCCTTGATGTTAAAGGGGGAGAATGTTTTGGGAGTAGTTTCAGTAGTTTTGAAAGTGAGAGTGTGTTTTCGTCGATGACAAAGGGGGAGATTGTTGGCAACATGAGGATGATGGTGCATGGATGCAATATGATGTTTTCATATGTCAACCCATTGTAGAAATGCACAACTATTGGTTTGAAAAAGACCAAATGGTGTGGATAATTGGATGTCTCAGAGTGAAAATTTAGTGTTATAGTGAACCAATTTTGTGGTCCGCATTGCTTCGCTATGCAATATCTTGTCATGTGGTTTTAAGGTACTGATCATGTGTATTGAAGGTATTTAGATCCAAAGTTCCAAGGTTGTATTTCTTTCATAGTTGAAGATAATGTTAACAAAATATAGGCTTTGTAATGTCATTGTTACTGGTACAAAGTGCATATTAGAATGCTCCACATTCTACCCTGGATGAATATTATGCTTATACAGTTTTAAGAATTTTTGTAAAAATGTTAGAAGTATGTGTCCTCCAAGTGGAAAGTGTTTTGGTGGTCTGCATGTTGAGTTGTGAATGAATAGTTGGTTCATTCAGTTATTACTTCACCACTTTTGCTATGTGGTGCCAACATAATGATTTTGGAGTTGTGTGGAGTTGAACTATGTATGGAGTGGATTTATGGGAGTGATTATAGGTCATGCCAACCAATTTTGGTGTTGTACACATTTTTGTTTTTTCTATAAGGTGTGTGTGTTAAAGTTTTGATCCGACAGGTTATGTGGTACATGGTTCATGTAATTAGGCTGACCTAATTGA
Source organism: Sequoia sempervirens (assembly GCA_007258455.2). Lineage (NCBI taxonomy): Eukaryota > Viridiplantae > Streptophyta > Pinopsida > Cupressales > Cupressaceae > Sequoia > Sequoia sempervirens. Next base: position 142,570,935 of record VDFB02000363.1, on the reverse strand, counting down.
TATTTTGGTTGGTTACGGTATATATGCAAGGTTGATTCATTGTGCAAATGATGAGGGGTGTGTGTGTAGAGTGTGTGCATGAAATATATAGTGTCAAGTGTGAAAGGTGTAGTGGTGAAGTATGAAGTGTGTTAAGTCAATTTTCATAGCTTAATTAGAACTATATCTTTGGAATGTTGTAGATGCATTATTAGCAATTCATTTTGGCAGTGAGCCACCCTTTCCTCAATCTTTTTATATTCTAGGTAGTAAGCCATTCTTTCTTTTTGGATAGTGAGTCCTTGGAAAATGAGTCCAGCATTTTGTAATCTCTATTGTAAGTGGTTATAATATATTGTGCGCTAATACTCACCGTGGTTTTTCCCTTTCAAGGGTTTTCCACATAAATCGGGTGTTCTTGTGTTCCTTGATGTGATGCATGCTTTATATGTTCCTTTATATTAGTGTAAGTTTAATGTGATGCTTTGAATGGATGTTTAGGGAATACTAATTCACACCCCTCTCAGTATTCTAGGTGTTTAACAAAAGTATCCACGAAAGATCCAACGTAATCTAGGGAGATTGCAGTAGATCCATTTCAAGACTATAATTCTATCCCTATAGTCCTTAGGAGTTGTGACACAGATTTTTGGATCCAATGGACTCTCTGACACTTATAGGGTTTTTCACCTAAAAGGAGAGAGATTAGATCCCAAAATGCTTATGTAACACTCAAATTAGGATGTATGCAATGTGATATGATGTAAATGATCTTAACTAAATGTAACAATGAACTAGAAACAAATGCAAAGCTAAACCAAAATGAATGAAACTTAAAGTGTGCACCTAGAACTTTGAAGGAGACTGGAAATTGCTTCTGAAATGTTGTTGATGCTAAAATTTAGGCCTGGAGGGACTCATTCGCCATTCTGGATGAATCAGTCCCAGTTCTGTAAAATTGAACCGGAGCCCATTTCAGACAAAAGGGTATCCAAAAATATAGAAAACCAAAAACTGACCCTAGAGTGGGACTTGTTGTGACCTTTTCACACATCGCCCCATTCAAAATGGGCCCCCCCTAAACTTTTTGCTTCATTCGGGTCTTTTGGCTTGGGTCTTTTGGTCTGTCTCTCTCTGTCGTTCTTTCGTCTGGTGATGTACTTACCATTTGACATAGGTTTGAATTTTGTCTAAGTCTGGAACATTTTCTAATGAATTAGGCTTTACATTCTTCAGACAACTTTGAGGTCAAATTGACTTGGCTAATAAATTTCTGAGCTTAGCACTGTTGATAGGATACTTCGAGTAGGCTCCCTCTAAATTTTCACTGAATTCTGACAATTTTCTATTTTTAGTAAGTGCCCATTTGGAGTTTATTTTCTTGAGATTTTCAAATTCTGACAACTACACTGCACTTTGAACACTGAGAACTCACCACTTGCAAAATTTGAGTTGAAACAGACAACGTGCTATTTTTAGCAGTTCAGCGTTCGAGGCCTATTTTTGGGGTTTGCATGGTGAATTTTCAGATGCATGTCTGAAGATTCTTTGTGGATTTTTCAAGACCTTTGTAGTGGTATGACATGCGAAACAAGGCGATGACTTTCAGTACTCAGCCTTCGGAGGCTATTTTTGGGGTTTGCATGGTGGATTTTTAAATGCATGTCTGAAGATTATTTGTGGGTTTTTCAAGACCTTTGTAGTGATATGACATGCGAAACAAGACGATGAATTTTAGTACTCAGCCTTCAGAGGCTATTTTTAAGGTTTGCATATAAGTTTCTCAGCGCATGTCAGCATTATCTTTCTGGGTTTTCCAAGAGCTTCGCAACGAGGTAACATGCAAGTGGAACTGGTCACTTTTTTTAAAACTTACTATTTTTAGCCAATGCTTGCATGTTGATGATTTTTCTGGGTTTTTCAAGATCTCTTGGGCAGTGTGACATGCAAACTCATCCGGTAGTTAGTTGGTCACTTTTTCAACCACTTACTATTTTTAGCAAGTTCACTTCGGTAGCTGCCCAACACTTCAAAATCATGAACTTGATGACATGCAACAAAAATGGAGTTGAACGGAGCTCATCTGATACACATGCAAGACAAATTAGGGTTTCCAGCTTCGGGACCCAAAATGAGGGATCAAATGCCAAAATTTCAAAAAACCAAGGTGTCCCATTGTGATCAACATCTTTCAAGGAGTCTGATGGTAAAATGTGAAGTCAATCGGAACACTTACTATTTATAGTAAGCCACTTCTGAAACAGGCTATAAATAGTAAGTCAGCATTAGGCACTAGTGTGAATGGGCAGGTCATCCGATGAGGGTCATATCATTCAAATTTCAAGTCAAACAGAGTTGTGGAGGTCATGAAATCAAGCACTTGCTATTTTTAGCAGGCATGTGTAGAGAAATTAGGGTTTCCTAAAATCAATGGCAAAGCACAACAGTTAGGTAGAACCAGCCTCCAGTCATGATCAACACCCTTCAGGCAATCAACACACAAAATTTCAATGCATTCTGAGCAATTACTATTTTTAGCAAGATCTTAAAACTAGCAGGTACAAGCAGGTATGAGGCCTAAAAGTTCATCACATCACAAGGTTTGAGATAAAGCAAAAATCAAGCTTTTTGGAGCTTGAAATCGGTCCAAAATGCAAAATTTGATGAACTTTCTAAAAATAGAAAGTTAGGGCAAGCCAGAGCGAGCATGAACAAATCACTCCAAATCAGGCGAGAGACATGAAATTCACTAAGTTTGAGAAAATTTGGAGTCCAACATCAAAATTCGCCCTAGAAGCTACCTGACGATGATGGAATTTTTTCCAAGTCTAAGAAATTTAAAGAAGGCATGGTCAAATGCACCCTTGGGGTTCAAAGATTTTTGAAATGTTGCTAAGTGCTTCAAACTCAAAGCACACCCTTTGAAATGCGCCCACGAAGTTTGGAGGAATGATGAAAATTTTACTAAGGCACTTAAACTTGAAGAAGAGGACCCCCTCATATGCGCCCTGAAGAAGAAGGGGTGATTAAAATTCTACTAAGGCCTCAAAACTTGAAGCTTACCCATGAATATGCGCCTTGGAAAGCTAGAAGGCATTTGAAAATTTTCTAAGTGTTTTAAATTGGAAGTTGATCCCCTCATGTGCGCCGACCTCAAGGAGTTGATAAGAAACATTCTAAGTGTCACAAAATGGAAGTACAAAGGTCTGAATGCGCCTAGCTAAGAGGATTCCTTGAGAATTTTTTTTCTAAGGTGTATAAAGTTGAAAGTACTTCCTCCTATATGGGCTCAGCTAGAATAAAGTGATTGAAGAATAATTTTAAGGCGTTGAAACTTGAAACTCACTATGCGCCCTTGTTAGCTAGGAGTAAGATTGAAAATCTCCACGTGTTTAAAACTTGAAGGAGGACCCCTCAAATGCGCCTCTGCTTGGAAGAAAGCTTGGGAAATATTTAAGTATGGAAAATTTGGAGTGGCTACCCCGAAATGCGCCTTTACCTGGAGTTTGAGCTTGAAAGTTCATTAAGGCACTCTAACTTGAAGTATGCTCCCTTGTTTGTGTCTTGAGGAAAGACATGGAAGTTGTGCTAAGTATTTGGAGATGGAAGTAGCATACATCATATGTGCCTAAGCTTGTGAAGGTGTAGGGAAAAGTTTCTAAGGATGAAAAATGAAAGTAGCATAGCTCATTAGCGCCTTTGACTAGAAGAGTGAAATGGAAAAGTTTCTAAGTGTCTAAAACTCAAAGCCCACCTATCTATATGTACCTAGCTAAGAGGATGCCTTGAGAAACGCCTAAGGCAATGAAATTTGGAGCTACACCTATGATATGCGCCTTGGCTGAAGGAGAGGAGAGAGGCATGTGAATATTTTTAAGTGAAGTAGAGGGCCTCAATTGCGCGATGGTTGAAGCTGGAGAACTGAAAGTATTGCAAGTTAAAAGCTGAAACCCCAATATGCGCCATGATCTTGGATGAAGAGTTTGAATTATTTCTAAGGCGTATGAATTCAAAACTTGCTACTCCATGTGCGCCTAAGGGGGATTGAAGGTGATGAAATTTGAAAGCCTAAGGGCTCAAATGCGCCCAGCCTTGAAGGTTGAGTTGAGAGAAATATTCTAAGGCGTTGGAATTGAAAACACATGATGTTATATTGGCCTAAGGTAAAAGATTCTAAGTGTGATGAGTTGGAAGTTGACCACCTTGAATACACCCTGCCAGGAAATGTTTAGATGTTGGAAATTAAAACCTTGAGGGCTCAAATGCACCTAGCTGGAGGAGGTCATTATTAAAGTTTGAAAATTTCATCAAAGCGTTTGAAATAACCCCCCTCGATTGCGTCTAGAAGTTTGAAGTTGGAGAATTATTTTATGATTAAAAAATTAAAAGTTGGAGAACTCATTTGCGCTTGGCATTAGAAAAATCAAATGGAGATTTTTGTAAGATTGAAGGCACTTGAAATTTTCCTAAGGCGTTTGAAATAAAATAAAACTTGTTTTAAGAAAAACAAAAAAAAAAAATGCCGCAGGTTGGAGGAATTTAGTAAACTTCATTTAAATTATTTTCCAAAGTTTAAAAAAATTAAATCCCCCCTTTTGGGTTAGACGCATAAAGTTTTGAACTTGAAAAATATTTATTAAGGGGAAATTTATTTTGGAAAATATTCGAGATGGAAAATAATTTTTGCCTGGTGATTTTTTTTAAATGCTGGAGCTCACAAGTAATAAAGCTTTTTTGGGCAAAGTATGGATTTTTCTAAGGCACTGGGAAATAAATAAAATTGTCCCAAGTAAATTAAAAGGAATTTAGAGTAAATTTTAAATTTTAAATACACCATTGTTCGAAAATGATAAATTTTTGTGCGGAAATAAATTTTAATGAATTTCTCGAAATTACTTTAGTCAATTGAAAATAACTGGCAGTCGAGGAGGGAAATTTTAAATTCGAACGAGGAAAGAATCTATAATAATAGCTAATTTCTATGACGACTCTATGACAGCTGAGAATATTCTCTCCTAAAATTGGACAATTTCTAAGAGATGAGGAAGGTAGTTCAAGAAGGAGATAAGTGGATTGGCAGTGTTCGTGCTGAAGCTGAGAGATTTATTATTGAACTTGTCTCCTCTTTCCAGCATGCTTCTAGTATCCTCTCATGCTTGGAAAATATCAAGAAGGCTTGGAATGACACACATATATTTTAGGATAAGACTATTCCACGCCTGGCTGCTCTGATGTGCATACCCATGCAGACTTTGGTTGATGAAGGGGTGATTCAGGTTGGGGATAGGTATGATTTTCTAGGGTGGTATTCTGCTGCATTCACTGGTAGAGGCTTCTTAAACATGGCAACGACAGAGTCATCTAAGATCAGGAAAGCAATGAGAAATATTCTGTTGTGACCTTTTTCACACATCGCCCCATTGCAAATGGGGACCCCCTAATTTTCGCTTTGTTTCAAACTTTTGGCTTGATTTTGGTTTGTTTTTGTTGTTGTCTCTCTCTCGCTTTGTCTATCTGGGGATGTACCCGTCTTCGAATGTAAATTGGGTTATTGGCCAAGTATTTAAAATTAGGGTTTGATTCCTTCATGCCAATTTGAGGTCAAGCAAGGAGAATAAATTGCAAATAAAGACTAACACTGTTGTGAGTGTGCTTTCAGCAGGTTTCCATTGAAATTTCATCTGATTCTGGCAACTTACTCTTTTTAGTAAGTGTGCAATTCAGGGCAATCCTTCAGCATTTTTGAAATTCCGATAGTCACACTACATTCAGGGCACATCAGGCTGCTCGCGTGCAAAATTTGAGCTGAAACATGCAACCTTCTATTTTTAGCAGTCTAGCTTCCGGGAAAAATTTCAGGGCTTAGACACAGAGTTTTTTCTTTGCATGTCCGGAGTTTCCTTCTGGGTTTTTCGAGACCTTCACAACGGTATAACATGCAAAACAAGATGACAACTTTCAGAGTTCAGCCTTCCGAGGCTATTTTTCGGGTTTGCATGTCAGGGTTTTCTGTGCATGTTCAAGGATTCCTTGTGGGTTTTTCGAGAGCTTCGCAGTGATGTGACATGCAAACGAAGATGGTCACTCAATAAGGAACTTACTATTTTTAGCAGGTGCGTCCCGGCAGCCGCTTCCCAGCACTTCAGAATCATGAGCTGATCGCAATGCAGAAGAAATGGGAACAAACGAAGATCATTTGATACGCATGCAGAGCAAATTAGGGTTTCTAGCTTCAAGACCTAAAAAGAAGGGCAAAAAGTCATAATTTTTGAAAACCGGTGTAAACCACCGCGATCAACATCCTTCAGGCTTTCTGCTGGTGAAATTTCAAGTCAAACGGAGCACTTACTATTTATAGTAAGTCATTTTGGAAACAGGCTAAAAATAGCAAATCAGCTACATGTGCCGATGTCAGCAGGCAGGTCACGTGGTGAGGAACGCCTCATTCGAATTTCAAGTCAATCGGAGCAGTGGAGCTATCAAAAGCAAGCAATTACTATTTATAGCAAATCACCTTCAGAAATGGGCTAAAAATAGCAGGCCGACTAAAAATAGCAGGGTCAACAGGGTAACCAGGTCGTGAGGATGCAATGTTTGAAATTTCAAATCGTTCTGAGCTTCAGAGATGCAAAAATCAGAGGGCTTACTATAAATAGCAGGGCAGGGAAGCTGGCAAAAATGAGGAAAAGTGACTAAGTTTGAAAGCTCGTCCTCCTGCCTAGCCAAAATGCGCCCAAGGGAAGCTGATGAAAATTGAAAAATATTCTAAGGCAAGGAATTCATCCTCCTCACCCCTCAAAATGTGCCCATCCTTCAATCATGGCAAAATGCGCCCATGAAGCATAAAGTCAAAGAAAGTCAACAATTTTCATCCAGTAGCTAGGCCAAAATGCGCCCACCTTGAGAGCTGATAGCAAGAAAAATGGCTAAGTGTAGAATTCGTCCTCCACCACCCTCCAAATGCGCCCATCCTACACATAGGTGGAAATGCGCCCAAAAAGGAGAAGAAGTCAAATGAGTCAGTTTTTCATCCCTCTCCCTATGCAAAATGCGCCCAAAAGAGGGCATGTAAGGACAAAAAGGAGAAGTTGAAAGGTCACAAAAGAATGTGGTTATAAGTTTCATCGTCCTCTACATGAAAAATGCGCCCAGCTGCAAGAGCCAAGCATGAAAATTTTCTAAGTATCAAGCAATGTCCTCCTCCTATGGTAAAATGCGCTCATCTTGAGAGAAAGTCAAAGAAGTCAAAATGTTTCATCCTTCAGCATAGGCTAAATGCGCCCACCTTGAAAGCAAGATGCTAAAAAGTTTCTAAGTGTCAAACTCATCCCTCACCATGTAGAGAATGCACCCAAGTTCATAAAGGAAGTCAAAGAGGTCAACGTATTTCATCCTCCACCACCTCAAATTTGCGCCCATCCTCCACTACATGCCAAATGCGCCCAAGCTGCATGGTAGAATATGTTTGAAAAGGACAAGTCAAGGCGTCAACATGCTTATGCTCCTCAGATGCTGAAATGCGCCCAAGTAGAGGCATGTGAGGACAAAACCAATGGCATGCAAAGTTGGAAAAGGACAAAACGTATGCATGCAAGGAAGGAATATTCCAAATGGGTTGAAAAGGAAAGTTTTAAAATCCACTTCATGTGCCAAAATGCGCCCAAAGATAGCCAGTCAAAGAGTCAACAAACTTCATCCTTCATCAAGTAGCAAATGCGCCCAAGCTCAACAAGGAAGAGTTAACAAGAAAGTCAAAGGGTCAAAGGCTTCATCCACCTCACATAGTAAAATGCGCCCATCTCCAAGCATACCATGCATGAAATTTTTCTAAGTATGAAATTCATCCTCCTAGAGGCATCAAATGTGCCCAAAAGAGGGCATGTGGAGACAAAAATGAAGAAGTTGAAGAGTCACATGCTAGGCGTGATAAACATTAATCCTCCACACATGCTAATATGCGCCCAAGTTGAAGTGGGTAAAGGGTGAACAAAATACAAGGCGTGGTGAAAACAAGTTGATGAGAAAATATTGCAAGGTGGTGAAAACTAATGTTGCCTAGGCATTGGAAATGAAGTCTTCTAGCAAGGGTAATGTGCGCCCAAGACACAAAGAGGAGAAATTTAAATATGCTAGGCGTGGTGAAAGTTTTAATATTCACCTTCAAGTTGAAGTGCGCCCAAGGTGTTGAGGTGGTGAAATAAAATACAAGGCGTTGAAAATGCCAAGATGGTAGAATGAATAATGCTAGGCCTGGATGTAAATTTTTCTCTCCACATGTGATATGCGCCTAAAGTATATAAGGCATTGGAGTTGCAAAATAATAAAATTTTCTAAGGCAAGATTTTCAAGATGATTTAAAATTTTCTCTAAGGCAAAGTATTTTCTTCCTTAGAAAATATGCCTAGAGCTCAAGGTGATGAATTTTTCTTTTTTCCTGAAGAACGAAGGAACTTGACAGTGATGAAATCAGAGGATATTAGCTTTGCAGGATGGATTAAAAAATTTCAAGTCAGAGCAACAAGAAATGTCCACAAATGTGAAGAACGGGATTAAACTTGTTGAAAATTATTTTTCTAAGGTTCAAAGTTAAAAAAATTTAAATGAACCCGTTTGTTGTGTACCCATGAATTCGGCACGTTCTGAAGAAAATTTTCTTCTGGGTAATGGACGTTTGTGATGAGGAATGGATTTTGAAGTCTTCCACAGTTCGTTTGGACCTTCAACATGAAGAGTTTGATCGGTGCTCAAATTATGAATTTTCCTAAGGGAAATTTTAAAAATTTCTAAGGCATGGAATAAAATGTGTCGTTGACATAAAAGTGCCTTGGCAGATGAATTTGAAAATGATCGCCTAGATTATTTTTGATCGAGTTCCTGATGAAAGCTTTTCTTTCTCGAGCCTGAGTTGGATGAAATATCAGAGTGAAGTGCGCCGAGCAGAATGCAAGATGGGCTTGAAATTTGGCTAAGGCATGAAAAATTTGAGGATGAAGTTGGCTGGAGAAGACGATGAACGCTTGGAAGTTATAGCGTGAAAATCTTGGTAAGTAAGTTGAATTTATATTATGAAGTGTTCTAATGCTCTTCTCCTTGCTTGTTTTGCAGGAGAAACGTCAAGACCAAGTGGTGTTGACTTAAGTGATGAAGAAACTAATCCAAGATGACATTTCAACCTCAAGGGAGAAAGTTGCAAGAAAATGGCTAAGTGTTGAGACTTAGTATAACTCAAGTGACAAAGAATGGAAGTTCGAGCAAGGTTGAAGAAAAACATCAAGAAGAAGATCAAGAGCAGTTCAACTCCAGATTCTACCAAATTTTATTATCTGAGGCAATCTTAGAGACTCTCCTCCAAGTGATCAATAGAATTGGTTGAATGCGAACAACAGAGCAGTGTGAACGTGTTTCAAAGCTGGAATCTTCTAGAAGGATGGTGGCCATTAATGGCTCATTTATTACTCCACTCCTCTTGGTGGCGGTTTTTAGGGCAAATATTGTTTAGGGCTGGGTTGGCACGATCCTGGCCATCCAGTCGATTGTAATCTGAGCCATCCGTTGGACTTGGCCATCTATAAAAGGGGGAATCCCCCTCATTTGTATCTCATTAGAAGTTAGAATAGAGAGACAGCTAGGTGATAGCTTAGAGTAACTTAGTATAGATTGATAGTGTAATTGAAGAAGAAGGAAATTTTTCCTTTGAAAACTTTGTAGGAAATTGTTGTGAACACTCTTTCAATAAAAAGAGTTTTGATTGATGGTGAATCTCATCTTTTGTTGCGAGCAGCTAGCAAGGTTTCTTCGTCCCTCTAACTCGAATAGTTTTTATTTCATGCAAGTAGATGTTAGCTGTGGAATGTGGTGTTTGATCTAAGCAACTTTGTCTATCCATACCACTAGTGTATTTGCTGATGGTGAATGTGCCTTGTGTGGTCAACTGGAATATCATGTACTTAACTTCGATCATGATTTGTATGTCTATATGCGTCGTTGTGATGGTATTTTCATGCTAAGTTGTGATCTGAACACCTTGAACTACTCCTCTGAAGATTGCACCGACTCCGTGGAAGCTGTCCGAGGTGAGGCAAAGCAAAGTTTGGTTGAAGTTTGCTGAAGTTGAGCTCCATATCCCACACCTTAGAATAGATTTAGCCTTCTGAACCCTACACCATTTCAATTTAGTGCTTTCTGGTTAGAATAGGTAACTCGCACTTCATAGACAAATCTTTGAGCATTTGAATTCCTTTCTCTGCTGCCGAATAATTCCGTAAGTCCCCTTGAAATACCAGCAAATCACATCGAGCCAACTGAGCCTATTCACATTAAAAGAACCTTGGAGTTGAACGCATGAACTCTTGCAATCTTAGCGTGCTGGATACTTTGATCAAGAGAGGATAGGGTAGCCATTGGCGACTTTATTTTGCATTGGTGCGGTCACGAAAAACACATCAACATATTCATGAAGGCATCCTTAATACATTGGAGGCGTTATTCACCAGAAGACTAACTCCTGAGGAGGTGGAAGTTGATGGATTGAAGGGAAGGTTGCAGCCTTTCTTCTCAGAGATGAGGTTGTTTACTCATCTCGACTTTGAAAATATCTCCACATTCTCGGCCATCATTTAGAGCACGCAAGAATCCATCGAGAGTTGGAGAAAGTCTTGTGACCGGCAGGAGCAGATGATTGCTATCCTTGAGTATCAGCTCAACCTTACGCCAGTAATCTCTGAGCAGGAAGTTGATGCAGTGTTGGCCCGGTTCGTAGCTTACGCGGTCAGAGAGAACAATGGAAACAGAGTCATGGACGAGAATCTTCTGGAAGGATAGTGGGAATTAATTTCCCATAGTGGTCAAGGAGGAATCTACTATTTTTGTACTCATTAATTACGCCACTCCTACACCCTCTTGTGGTTTTTAGGGCAGAATCTAGTCTAGGGATGATGTGGATCAATCTGAGCCATCCATTGTAATTTGATCTAGACCATCCATTGAGATTGGCCAGCTATATAGAGGGGATTCCCCTCATTTGTAGACTATTAGATTAGATCACACTAGAGAGTAGAGATTTTGCTAGAGCATAGAGAGACAGTTAGAGTTAGAATAGTTTCATTGCATTGTTTGAAGGAGAAGGAAAATTCTTCCTTTGAGAATTTTGTAAGGAATTGTTACGAAGACTATCATAATAAAAGAGTTTCATTGATTGGTGAATTTTTCCTTGTTATGAGAAGTTAGAAGGTTACTTCACCCTTCGACTTCAAGTAGGATATAAGTTAGAGTAATTTTCATGCAAGTAGTTAATTATGGGTGGTTGTGTTTGATTTGAGTGACCTTCATTAATCCATACCACTAACAAGCTTACTGATGGTAAGTTTGTCCTGCATGGTCATGTTGTGACCTTTTCACACATCGCCCCATTCAGATGGGGACCCCCTTATTTTTGCTCTGTTCCGGTCTTTTGGCTTGGCTTTTTCCTCGCTCTCTCGCTCTGTCTCTTTTCTGGTGTCCGTCTTTCGGGGGGGGTTGTGTCGTCATTGAGCTTAAACGTGAAAATATTGGCCAATTCTAAAATTAGGGTTTCATCATTTTTGGTCAAGTCAAGGTCAAGTAGGGCCAGTAAATTGAAAATTGAACTTAGCAATGTTGTCAGTAGACATCCAGCAGGCTTCCAGCCAAATTTCATCAGATTCCGAGATACTTACTATTTTTAGTAAGTCTGCAATCCTGGGCAATTTGTCAGCATTTTGAGATTCCGATCATCATTGCGTTCAGAGTACATCAGACTGCTTGCATGCCAAATTTGAGCAAAATTGGACAACTTACTATTTTAGCAGTCGGCTTCCAGGATTTCAGGGTCCAGATGCAGAGTTTTCTTTGCATGTCTGATATTCCTTCTGGGTTTTTCGAGACCTTCGCGACGATATAACATGCAAGTCGAGATGATCACTTTCAGGATTCAGCCTTCCGAGGCTATTTTTAGGGTTTGCATGTCGGAGTTTCTTTTGCATGTCAGGTGATTCCTGATGGGTTTTTCGAGGCTTCGCGATGGTGTGACATGCAAACAGTTCTCCTCGATGGGAACTTGCTATTTTAAGCGGTATGCCCGTGATAGCTTTGACAATTCAAAATCACGAGGCTGATCACGATGCCGCCAAAAGCGGAGCAAGCGAGTCTTTTGATATCATGCAATGCAATTAGGGTTTTAAACCGGAGCTAAAATAGGCATCAAAGTCAAAATCTTTGAAAACCACGATGTAAACCATAGATCAGCATCCTTGTGACTGCTCTGTGGTAAGAATTTACGGTCAAGCCGGAGCACTTACTATTTATAGTAAGTCAAATTGGAAACTGGCTAAAAATAGTAAATCAGTTGCATGCATCAGTGTCAGCCAGCAGGTCACGTGGTGAGGATCGCCTCATTCGAATTTCAACTCGATCGGAGCTTGGGAGCTATCAGAAACAAGAGCTTACTATTTATAGTAAGCCACCTTCAGAAACAGGCTATAAATAGCAGGGTGACTAAAAGTGGCAGTGTCGACAAGTCGATAAAATCATAAGGATGCTACGTTCAAAATTTCAGGCCATTCTGAGCTTCAGAGGCGCAAATTCAGAGAACTTACTATAAATAGCAGGGCACGTAAGCTGGCGAGGATGATGAAAATTTTGTCTAAGTCTGGAGTCTCGTCCAGCAGGCATATCAAAATGCGCCCAGATTGATGAAGAGGCATAAAAAATTTCAAGATGCAAGTTCATCCACCACACAGGGCAAAATGCGCCCAAGGCAGGGAAGTCAAACAAAAGTCAAAGAATTTCATCCTGCTCAGGGGTCCAAATGCGCCCAAAGTGAAAGAAGGAAAGTTAAAAAATTTCTAAGTATGAGAAATCCTGCTCAGGGGTCAAAATGCGCCCATCCTTCACAAGCATGAAAATGCGCCCAGTTCACAAGGTGGTCAAAGAAAAGTCAAACAGGAAAATCCGCCACCCTCAAGGAAATGCGCCCAAGGTTGATTTTCATCCTTCACACAAGAGGAAATGCGCCCATCCTTCTCTCTCATCAAAATGCGCCCAAATCATGCATGTAAGGACAAAGTTTGGAAGGTGAAAGGTCACCTAAAGACGTTGGAGAAACTTCATCCATCAGCCACATCAAAATGCGCCCAAAGTAGGAGAGGGTCAACAAGGTCAAACATTCTTATCCTCCTCACCCTCCAAAATGCGCCCAAGTTCATGCAAGTCAAGACAAAAGTTGGAAGTTGGAGGGTCACAAGGCGTGGAAGCTAGTTTCATCCTTCTCTCTCATTGAAATGCGCCCATCCTTCTCTCTCAAGGAAATGCGCCCAAGTTTGAAGTGTAAGTGGTAAATGCGAATGGTAAACAAGGTGAAAATGTTACCTAGGCATGGTAAACTCAAGGTAAAAGGTGGACGTTATCCTCCTCCACACTTAGAATGCGCCTAAGGTGGTGGGCCTTAGTGAAATCTTGCTAGGCGTTGGAAAATATTTGGAAGTATGGAGAATAAAACGCTATGTTAAGTGTGCGCCTAGAGTAAGGGAGTTATAAGGTGTTGGAAATTTTTTCAAAGATATTTGAAGGCGTTAAGGATGAAATGGCAAGTGCTAGGCGCCTTGGGTAGAAATAAAATATTTTCTAAGTGTTTAAAATTTGCCTAGGCGTTGGGCTTTTAATGAATATTTTCCAAGTGTGTAGTGTGGAGTGAAGATGAAATGTGCAAGGCATGCCGGAACAAATAAAAATTTTCTAAGTGAAAGTTCCTCTCCACTGGCGATCAACAAATTTTTTTCTAAGGCAAGATTTCAAAAGTGCAAGAAGATTTTAAAATATTTTCTAAGGAAAATTATTTTTCTTAGAAAATGCTCCTAGAGCTCCAAGTTGATGAATTTTCCGGAGCACGAGCAACTCTTCTCAGTAATGGAGTCAGAAACAATGATATTTCAAGTTCTTCATTTTTTTCAAGAAGTCAGAGCAACACAAAGTGATCGCAGGCGAAGAACGAGTTTAAAATGATGGAAATAATATTTTCTAAGGTTCAAAATTGAAAAATTAAATGAACCCGTTCGTTGGGTACCCATGAATTCGAGACATTCTGACGAAAATTTGCTTCTGGGTACTGAACATTTCGTGATGATGAATGGATTTCTAAATCTTTCAAGCTTCGCCGACACTTTTTCAGTAAGGAATTTAATCGGTGCTTGAATTGTGAATTTCCTAAGGAAGAATTTTAAATTTTCTAAGGCAAATTTGAATAAAATGTGTTTTCAAGATGAATTTGCTTCGAACGATGAATCTGAAGTCAGTTGCTTAGATAATTTTGATTAAATTCTTCGAGGATGAATTTTCCAGAGCAGATGATGAAGTTTAAAATTCGAATTCAAGTGACAGAGCTCCGGCTGGTGAGTTAAAAGAAGATGAATTAAATTAAATTTTTGAAAGTAAAATCCAGAACGCCAGTCAAAGTCAAGTTTCTAGAAGAATAATATTCCCGACGACTGGAGACAAGTGTCAGAAGCACCAGAGAGGGAAAATTCGAATTCTTGAAGTGGAGTAGTGGAGTTTAATTGCACTGGCTAAAATTAACTTCTTCTAGAATTCAAAATTTAGCTATAAAATGAAGATGTTTTTCACTCATTTTCACAGCTGGAAGTCGAACTTGCTCTAAGGGTGAAGCATTGCAGTGAGTTGCTGAAGCTTGAAGGAATTTGAATGTTGCTGAGTTGAGAAGGGACGCATTAAGTTGCTGAAGAAGACGCCTTGAGGTTGGTTGTGCTGAAAGTTGAAAGAGGTACGCCTTGGGTTGATGAGAAGTAATTGCTAGAGTCAAGAGGTACGCCATTGCTGATTAGAGGAGTGTTTGCTGAAGATTGAAATTGCTTGTGAGAGGTACGGCTTTGTTAGTGTTGAGGCTGAAAATTGAAATTTGTTTAAGCTTAGTTGAAGTTGCTGGTTAAAGGGACGCCTTGAAGTGAAAAGTACGAACTTGCTAAAGTGTGAGATTGCTTATTGCTGGTTTGAAGTGCGAAGTCATAAAAGTTAAAATTGCTGATTGCTGATTGAGAAGTAAAGTCATCAGAGTTCACTTAGAAATCTGTTCTAAGTGTTGGAATTCGAATTTATTCAAGAGAAGAAGCTGAGGTTTGCAAACACGAAAGATATTGCAGCTTCTAGAATTCGACTGCAACCCCTATCATGCCTTATTTTATTAAATTTAATTGCTGATGAATGTTTGTTATGTTGCAGATGGCTGAAGCGAGGACAACCGGAAAGGACAATGGTGCCTCAAGACAAGCCGTGATCAAGAAGCTTAGCAAAACGTTCATGCCAGAGTCAAAGTTTATTTCAAAGCTGGGCAAGTTGATGGATACTAACCTAGGCGCTGTCAACCTGGAGACCTTCAAGAACAGGCTGTTCGGGATTGGAAGTCATCGGGCTTCGGTCACTTCGCACAACATCGTCCGCAGTGGATTGTATGCAGCTGCAGGTTTTCCGCCAGCTATTCAGTGTTCGGAGCTGATAATGGAGTGCGCCAACTGCTACGAGAAAGAACACCGGTCGATCACGTCACCAGATGGCCAAGTGCTTTCCAATCTCACTCCGGCAGCCATTGGTGAAGCTTTTGGGATCCCGGTGCATAGAAACATGATCTACAAGTCCAGGGAGCGAGCGGAGCGTATGTATGCTTCTGCTTTTGAACGATGCATGGACACAATTAACACTCACTGGATGAGCACTCCGAGGCCGTCTCGTACGAAGTTGCCGAAGCAGATCATAGCAGAGGACTTGAAGAAGGAATATTGTGATCTCATCACGTTGCTGAGCAGGGTTGGTGGATGCCCACAGTCTTACATTTTTGAGCCGTGGATGTTTTATTACATCAACCTGGTGTTGGAGGGCAAGGATTATGTCAATTGGGCTGAGATGATCAGCGATAACATACATGAGCAGCTCCTGAGTTTGCGGAGGACGAAAACGTTTTACATGAGTTCCTATCTGATTTATATGTTAGCGCGATGGCCAGTGCAGAATTTCTTACAAGAAACCCATGGGTTGTAGCCTTACAAGGAACCCATCGGTTGTGGCTCTCACCAATTCAAAATTCATGAGGCGTGTACGCAGTTGCACCTTTCGAGCACAACCCATTACAAGCGTGTCAACGATTCATTCACCATGTACATCACGAGGCTGCTTCAGGAGAGGTTACAGTGCAGAATCTCTAGAAATGCCCAAGAGCTAATTGAAAGGTATGGGTGCTGGTTTATACAGTTTCCAAGATTTTCATACATTAGGTCGCAAGGATTTTCTTCTATACCCTTATAGGTCACTTAAGTACCCAACGTGATAAATAATAATGTTAGAGATAGCTAGACAGTTACTGGCCTTTGACAAAATCCAGAAGAAAAAGACGAAAGGAGGGATAGAGTTTCCAATTGTGATGGGCAACTCGGACGAGGTTTGTCCTTCGATACAGGCATGTAGAGAAGCTGAAAGTGAGCTTCAATTCTATCATTTTTCATATCACACAAGTAGACAACACTATGACCCGCACCATAACATCAACTGGGTGTTGTCAGAGGAATTCAAACACAAGGCCACCATTGAGGATTATTGGGCTGATGCAGTTGATGAGATTGAAGTGAGAAAGAGGATGTTCTCTAGATTGCCGATTACTCTGATCAGGGAGTGTGAGGTAGTTCCGGTTCCGGACCAGGTAAATGAGGATATGGATGTAGTCCATCCAGACTATGCAGCTGTTCGGGATACTCCACTTCCGCCTATAGATTGGTCAGAGCCCGAGGTTGCCGACCTTGATACTCTCTCTATCCCGGTTATGACGTTCACCAGGGCATGGGTCGATAGGCGAGTGAGCAGATTGAAAGGTAGGTCAATTGCTTTGACTTACAACTTGATGGGAGATCACAGGACGCCCACCACAGGAAGGAAGAAACAGATCACACGGGGTCCAGAGTCCAGAAAGAAAGAATTAGTTCAGCCAGAGCCTCCACGAGTCACGGTGGCAGTACCTTTGGAGACACGTTCTCCAAGCATACAGGAGGTGTCTTTATTTGCTGATCAGAGGGTTACATTGAATCAGGTACCGGAGATACAGAATGATATTCAGCCTCCACGGAGGGAGTCAATTGGCCAGAGTGCCAATGTACCTGTCAGGATTGATCAGCAGGATGATGAGGGGACAATTACTGACCCTCAGTTTCAGCAGGAGATAGAGGCGGCCATGAATGATGGCGATGATGATGATATAGTGTCGTGACACTCACCGCTTTGAGGACGGCTTTTAACCCGCCAATGAGGAAGAAGTGGAACAGTTAGAGAAGCTCTAGGCACGTGAACAAAGCAGCCTCTTTGATATATTATTATATGAGGAGCCCAATTGGCTTAGAGATGAAATGGTACAGCCCAGTGAGGGAAACGGACCAAATGCTGAGATGGGCGAGTTTTGAACCTGACGCTGTGCCTCCGCCTAAAGAAGCAGCGCAAGAAAGTTTTCTCAAGATCTCCACGATGAGGATGGCTCTCGACCCTTCACGTTGCTGTCCCACGAAGTCGAAAGTGTGACCTAATGAAGCAAGCCCCGAAATTATGTAGGTCACCACTCTTGACTTGGGATTTCTACCGGTGCTCGATTGTTGAGGAGTGTGATAACTCCTTCCTTGCCCTTAAGGATAGATTATTCAAGAAAGAAGGGAAATACAAGAAGTTGAAACGAGAAGACAAGGCGTTAGTTGGATATGTTCAGCAGTTGTCTCGTTCTCGAGGGCAGGATGTACCAGTGATAGAGCCTCCAGCAGATATTCCTAGAGAGTCGATCAGCGGCTTGGTAGAATTGGGGAGGATGGCACAGGAGGCAGACAGATGGGTCACAGGGGTTCGTACGGAGACAGAGAAATTCATGGAGGACCTATCCTTTGCTTTTCAGCAGGCCTCTACTATTTTGGCACGGATGGATGCGGTGGATCATGCTTGGGGCGATGCTTCCATCTATCAGAGTAAGGTGATCCAGCGTCTTGAGGCGTTGAGGCATGTGCCATTGCAGTTGCTGATTGATGGAGGTGTCATTCAAGCGAATGACCGATATGATTTCTCTCGGTGGTATTCTTCGGCTATCACAGGGCGTGGCTCTTCTCGATGCAGCACAAAGGATTCACCAGATTCATGCATATGGCCAACATTATAGATGGGAGTCTGCACTTTCGAGGCCATATTTGCTAAGCGGCTGAATCCGGATGAAGTAAGTTTTGATAATTTGAGGGGTTTGCTGGTTCGCTTCTTCGCAGATGTTAAGACCTTTGTACAGGATGACTTTGAAAATACTGCTACATTCTCCACTTTGATCCGGAACACTAGACCCATTGGTCGCTTGGAGAAAATCTTGTAATGCAGGCACCCAGCACCTCACATGTTGTTAGAGTTTCCTAGATTGTGTCCACCACTCAGCTGCAGGAGGTTGAGGCCGTACTTAGCAGATTTGTTGAGTTGGCAGTCAGAGAGAAGGCTAACACACACTGACGAGGATCTTCTAGAAGACTGAGTATGGAGCATTTATTACATTTGCTATTTGGGAGTGAGTGGGAATCTTTGATTCATTTAATGTACCACTCCCTATTCTGGCAGTTTTTAGGGTTAGGGCTGAGGTGGCACGATTCTGGCCACTCTATTGATTGTAACCCTAGCCGTCCTTTGGGACTTGGCTAGCTATAAAAGGGGGAGTCCCCCTCATTTGTAAGGGATTAGAATTAGAGATTAGAAATCAGAATATTAGAAGATAGATCAGAGCTAGAGATTGTTGAGTAGAGCCAGATAGTGTAGAGCATTTTGCATAATTTGGAGAAGAGAGAAAGTTTTCCCTTTGAAAACTTTTGAAGAGACTGTTGTGTAACACATTTTGTGATAATAGATCTTTTCATTGATGATGGAATTTGTCTTGTCATGAAATGCTAGCAAGGTTTCTTCTTCCTTTCGTATCCAAGTAGATTAAATTCATGCAAGTAGCTTACTTTGGTGTGTGGTGTTTCATTGAGATAGCTTCATTTTATTCCATACCACTAGCGGCTTGTTGATGATAAGTCTGCCTTGCGTGGTCAACTGGACATTATCTTGTGTTTAACTTCGGTTATGGCTTACATACTTATATGCGTTGTTCTGATGGTGTACGTATGTTAAACTATAACTTGAATACCTTTCGCTATCCCCTTTGAAGATTGCACCGATTTTGCTGAGGCTGTCCGACGGAGGCTAGGTGAAATCTGGTTGAAGTCTATTGAGACGAAGCCCCACATACCTTGCATTTAGAATAGAGTACCAATTTCTTAGGTCCTTTCCCTTTTACTTTCAGCATACTTCTTGTTAGTTTTAGAAAAGAATACACATTGCCAAATCATACACGTAAGAATCCCCTTCAAATTACATATCAACTGCTGACTGTGAGAAATCTGAACAACTACGTAAGTCCCCTTGACATACCAGCAATATCACATCAAGCCAAACTGAGCCTATTCGCACTAAAGGAAGAGTTGAACGCACGAACTTTCTGGCAATCTTAGCGTGCGGAATACTTTGATCAAGAGAGAATAGAGTCACATGATTTGTTCCTTGGTTAAGCGGTCTCAAAACCACGCGCTAACACTACCTACTAAAGAGAGAAGGTCAACCAATCAGGAACAACTTCGACATCTAGGAGTTATCCCCCCTAGACCCTCCCCTTACAGACTTGAAGTCACAGGGGCATCCTTCGCCCAAGGACTGCCTACATTCCCGCTTCCAAATGGGTCAAAGTCACACGTAGTTCTCCTAACAAAGTCTCTCAAGGATACCTACGCACAGGTTCCCATAACCCAAGGTTTCACTCCCCCTCATTTCATTTACAATCTTGTTTGAGCATCCCGACTCTTTTATATTTTCATCTCATTGACCTAGCTCAACTAGGCTCGTTACTTAATACCAATCACCTTGGTTCACACAAACCCATAGGAAAGCAGTTCCATTTGAAATTTACATATTAGATTCAATTTCAAGGTGTCAATAGATATCTTTGAAGGGCATCCAATAATATAAATAATATTGTTTTAAGTATAATTAATGCTTGAATCCTACTTAAGAAAGTTGGCAACACTATATCCATTGGACCAACATATGAAAATATAAACCCAATGATAATGTTACTATTACTATTCTTGATCTTCTAATATCCTTTACCCTATGGTGCAACCCCATATTCTTATGGTAGTCTAGTTAATACACTAAATAGTTTATTCATAGTTGCATTCAGTCTAAACTTGACTGTAATGATCATTTGTAAGCTTTCAAGAGAGGCTATGTAGGATTTATCATCTAACTCAATCTCAACCACATTGTCCAATTTACGATAGTTTCCTTCCATTGGGTATACAATTTATATTGCGATTCATTATAAGTATAATAATAATTTCAAGATCAAGGTTCTTGTATCTAAGAGATTGATAGACATCATGCTATCATATAAAGCATTTACCAAGGTATCATTGGATTATCAAAGTACCGTGTTTCAATACTAAGGATATGTTAATAAGGTATGGTCATAGTGCCACTACACAAAGTCACCCTTAATTTTAGTATTATGCAACCAAGTGCCAAGGCTCATATTAACATGGTTCATATTATAAGGTTATCTTGCAACTAAAGATTTGATCTAGGACTCTTGCCACTTTGGTTTTGTTAAAGTCTCCACATAGAGATGTAATGAACTTAATGTCTACTCAAAATTCCAATCACTTGGATATTTGAATAATTTAACCCTTGATTATAGTAAATTCTTGGTTTATGAACCTTTCGTAATCCTAACTTTTCAAGTTCTTGAGCACTATACTAATACTAGTTACCCCTAGGTTTGATTCCCGATTACTTATAAAGAATGTTAATTTCATTTAAGAACCATTAAAAGTAATATTTAATTTATAATTATCCCACCTTTCACAAATAAGCATAAATCACTTTTATTTAGTCATATTTTAATTACGACATTGGACAATTCCAAATCCATGCTTCAAAAGCTATAAGAAAATGTATAACTTTCTGAACATATTCAAGAGAGTTTGTGTCTAGATTCCTTATTAAATTGTGTGGATAAGTTTTGTTAAGGCTATGCTGATACAAGGTGGCATTCACTATTACATCCATCAAAAATATGTTTCAATTATGCTTTGATGCGAATCCATGCCCTCTTTCCAATCTCTAATTTGAACATAATCAATAGGGAATTTCCTAAAACCACAGTACATCAGCCATTTTGTCAAACATTTCACAGGTCTTGTCTAGGCTTTCACAATTTTGCATATAAGTTACCCTAAGTTTGTGCAGAAGGAGACATATTGAACCCCTCTTCCAGCTGCAACAACTTCCTAGGCATGCATAATATAAAATGAATAGCAATGCATAGGAATGTGAACTATATAATGAATTTTCTTAAGGAAAATGAAGGCAGGTGTATGACATATGAACTGTTTAAAAAAAGTCTCAAAGATTGGTAGATGACAAAACACTAGCAATTATTTCCCAATTGTGAAAGTGAATGCTTCAGGATTAACCACTAGTTTTAGGTAGGTAAAGTGGAGGACAAGTTTACTTATCTCTGGAAACAATGGCAAAGATATGCTGAAGTATGCATTGAAATCCATTGTGTTGCCTCTAAGTTTATCCCACTGCGCTATGTCCACACTCTTGAATCACCAGAAGTCAGTCCCAAAGGGTTATGAATTTCAAAATCCTCTTGATTCTTTGGCATTCCTTTGCATTTTCCTCCCTCATATTTTCTTCCAATTTTGGGTGTCCATAATTCCTTTGACCGTTATACCCTAGTGGCTGTCCATTATCTATTCCAAAAGCTCCCATTTTAGCACAGGCATGAAGGACATTGCTTCTCTCTTGCCAATTGCATTTGCTTGAAAGTTTCTACTGCCTGTTCAACAAATCCATTTGGTGCATATTTTGCAACCTCTGCACTTTATGAGACCATGTTTCTTTGAGGGGTTTGATCTGGACGCAGCTTCCCCTTTGGATCTACATCACTTCTCCTCTTCTCATTCCTCCACACCTTCCTCTGCATTCTTCTCCCAAAGCCAAAGCTTGAATGAATAGCTAAGGGGAGGTCATTGGGGTTCTATTTATGCAATGTCCCTTTCCTTTTTTTGTGCAGCTTGCTGTGTTGGGCCGTCCCAAGACATGGAAGCCATACTAGATTAGTGGCACCAATTCTCTTCTTTTGACCCACATCCCTTTCTTCCTGCTACACCATTACTCATTTAATGGTGTTTGTCTCCTGTCGTAGCATTTCTACTTCCATCACATTCTTTCTTATATCATTTTCCATGCTAGTAGGACTGTCAATTTGCCATTTTGTTTACTTAGCAGAGGGTTGCCATGCCATATTTATGGCATTGATATCCCCTTTCCCTCTCCTACACCTTACAATTAAATGCATTACACGGGGGTCATACCATGCTCAATTTCTATTCTTTGATATTTCTTTTTATTATATTTTATAATCTTCCACATGGGCCCTACTTGAAAATGGACCCCTGTAGACGAGGATGTGACACACTACATAAAAATCAGAGTCCTCCTCTAAGTCACTGCCATTGTGATGGTCCACCTCATCCAATGGAATCCCAACCAATCCCTTTGGTGTCTCCTCCTCATCAACCTAGGCCACGTCTTCAAGATCAGTATCCCACTGTAAAGCTATACTCTACCGATACTCTGGAGTCTAACGATCCTAAAGTCAAAGACCACTATGTACGACCACTAGCTTCTTCGCTCATCTAGAGGTAAGTTTGTTCCTCTTGATGGAGTGGATAAAGCTATATGTGGACATATTCCTCTCTGTAGCAGAGGAACTGGTAACCTATGCAAGGAGGTGAGTGGCGAGCATCTTCAATTGTGGTGTATCCCTCCCATGCCATGTCCACCATCCAATAGGATCAGTTTGAGCTAATATAGCTCTATCCAATCTCGCCTTTGGTTTACTCAATGTTGGACCATGAAGATTTGCAAAGTCAAGGAATTGTGTGCAAAGTATTGAAGCCTGCTCCTCTGAATACATCTTATCAATGGCTCGTGTGAATGCATTTAAAACCTCTAGGTCATCACATGGAGGTACCCTTCCATCCCTTGGTGCATACCATTTGGGATTTACAACAAAGGCAGCCATATGAAGCAGGGTGTTCATTGTGTTCCACCTCCGCGTCACAATGGGCCTAATATGTTGCTCATATAAACTCAAAGTAGGATCCTTAGCCAAAATTGTTTGCTTTATCTTCCCAAGCATACTATCAAATGTCTCATATATCTCTCCAAGACTAGGAGAGTCTATATGAGCATATCTAATGACATCTACAATAGGTGAGATGAAAGATAAAATATATCTGCAAAATGCAAACAAAAAGCTCAAAAGAATTAATTGACATGTTAGAAACTTCGAAAGTTGGAACATTAGACAATAAAATTAAAATATTAAAATTAGAAATTTAATATGAAAATCAGCAATCTAATATTTAATTTTTAATAAAATCAGCAATTTAATAATAAAATCAACAATATCTTACCTCACATTGGACCACCAATTGTCATCAAAGATCTTTTGTTTGATGGATTTTCCTTGAGGAGCGCTTGAATTAGGCCATCCAATCCACTCTGAATTCACCATCATCAATTGTAGAGGCTCATGCATCTCAAGCATCCTCTCCAACAAGATGAAGTAACTGGCATACCTATATTCATTAAAAGGCAAAAGCGATATATGGCTCAATGTAATTGGAAATTCGAATTTGGAATACAAATGTTTGAAGTTTCAAATTTTTTTCCAATGTTTCCATATATTGAAATTTGAAAGTGAAACAAAATGAAGTGGCATACCTTGTCTCAACAAGTTTGAGGAACTCCTTTGAAAATGTCTTGAAGAGAGCAAGTTTGGTGTGGTGGTTGCAAATGAACATTTGAATTTCTCTAGCTTTTGCCATCACTTGCTTCACCCAATCTAGCTTCCCTATGTCTTTCAATGCATTATTCAATGCATGAACACAACATGGGGTCCAAAAGATGTGCTTGTAAGCACCCTCCACCATCAAACCAACTGATTTGCACACACGTGTTGAATCGATGATCACCTGTACAACATTAGCAAGCCCAACCTCCTCTATGGCATCTCTTAAAATGGCAAATTAAAAGTCTGCATCCTTACGCTTCCCTGAACAATCCACGACTCTGAGAAAATAAGAACCAATAGGGTATGTGACTATAATATTGATGAGTGGCCAATGTGTAACATCAGTCCACCCATCCATCACAATAGAGCAACTTGTCCTCATCCAAATTTGCTTCATATCCTCCATTAGCACATTAACTTTGGAATACTCTGTCTAGGAGAGTAGTGCGTAGCTTATGATCTCCAAGGGGTATAAACGAGGGAGCAATAGTGGCTACATCTTTGATCATTTATTTGAAGTAAGAGGAACGAGCCACATGAAATGGGATGGCATGAGCAAAAAAGAATTTGTCAATGGAGGACTTTGTAGCTTCTCGTGCTTGCACATTAAACATAGCTTCAACTGAACCTCCCTTGTCACTATCACTCATCTTCCTCTTTCCTCTTGTGGCAACTTCACTACTACCAACCGTGGATGGCGTAGGCATAGATGATTGTGCACTTGCAAAAGAAGGTGCTGACATTGTCACACCTTGAGCCCTCATTTCCACCTCCATATGCAATCTATGGCACTTATCCTCTCATGTTATTTTAGTTTTGGACACATTTTAACTCTATGGCCCGCAACACCCAAAAAATGAGACCATACCCTTGTGTAGCTGCCTCTAAATTCTTTCTCACATACATGACAATTCTACACCCTACTCCCCTCTGATTTTTTTTGCTTTTGATCCATAGGTGTAACATATTGGAGAAGAGGTTTTTTCTTGTTTAAAGGACCCTTTGCATATGTTTACATGATTTTTGAAGGGCACTTAAATGGGTTTGGTTGCTGTCCACTACCACCCTCAACACTTGCACTTGTATTTCTACCAACTAATTCCACTTCATTCTCACTTCCACTCTCACTCTCACTTTTTTTTGAGATTGAATGCAATTTTAAACTGAAAAAATGCCAAGAAAAAAAAACAGACATTTCATGCTTCAAACTTTGAAAAAAATTTGGAAAAAAAGAATTAAAGGAAAAACTTACCTCTTTGAAGGATTTGCAGCCCCACTTGTCCTAGATTGAATCTCGTTTCCTTCTATCCCCTCTTGCTGCTCCTTTTTCAATGGCTTGCTTCAAACCCTACTGCTGCTCCTCTTTTGTCCTCTCACACAAATGTTGAAATGACTCAAAATGGTGAGCCTATTCCCCTTTAGGGTGAGCTGGGAGGTAGGGGACAACAAAACAATAAATAAAATGTTTTTTTTAATGTTAAATGTGTTTTTTTTTAAATTATTGCCTGCCACAGGGGGATGGTCGATCGTCCCCAAGATGGTCAGGGGATGTCCCAAACGTCCCGTGCCGTCCCCAATTTTTTGGGACGTTTCCTTTTTTTTTTTGCAAATTGGGGATGCCTAGGGGACGTCCCCTAGCTGTCCCCACATCCCCGAGACAAAGACGGGGTTTCAGGCTCGGGGACGTGTCCCCGGGTAACACTAGGTAATTAACTTGAGAAAACTTAGAAGTTAAAATAAAATAAGAATCACTCAAGTTCAAATAAGAATAAAAAATGGCTTTTTAGTGCATAGGCCAACACAAGTACAGTACAATAGCATAAAAAATAAAAAATAAAAACAAAAATTAAACAAATGAACCATTTCGTAGTAAAAATGGAATTTATTGAAGATGGAGAGGAGGGGTCCATTCCATGATATAAATAGAGCATTGAACCAAGCAACTTGAATCAAGTGAAAATTCTATCAAGCCATATTCTAATGATAAGGTAGGGCATTTACTGCCACAACAGCAAAAACAGGCAAACTTGCCCTAGTACAAATGCAGGTTGGTGTAATTTGGTGGAAAAGTCAACTTTTCATGATTTAGCAATCATGAGATATGAAAAGTCAGTTAACTTTTCAGTTAAGGGATATTGTATTAAGGGAGGAAGGCTAGCTCCCCATACTTACTGAGCCCCTTACCTCTATCAGAAAAAATAGAAAACTCAAATCAACTAACAAGGTTTTCTTTAAAAGTTAAGTTACAAAAGAAATTTCAGTTTACTAGATAAAATATAACATAACAATCATGTATTGTCTGTGCTAATTAGTAATTCAAAAAGGGGCCAATGTAAACAATTGTGGCTATTACACAACAAAAATCAACTTCCAAAAGCTTTTCATTTCAGGGTTATCCAATACACATACAATTAATAATGGATCTCATTTCGAATGAAATTCCAATATTCAAACACAAATTCTCATTAAGAATAGTTGGCAGCTAAAAATGGGTAAATAAAGAAAAATTATGGGTTGAAGCTAGAATGCAATGTCATATCATTAAGTAATTACCTAAAGAGGAGGACAAGGTTTATGCCATCTCTAAGAAATAATAGCAAAAAGGAGGTGGTTTCTTTGGTATGTAGGCATGGCAACCAAGAACTTGCCTCCAAACAAATCAAACAACAAAAAAATTCCATTAGTTTCATGATACAAAATGTTGACACTGTGGTCTAGATTCAATAGATTTTACAAGAGAGATACAAACATCTAAAACTTTAGGAAAGTATGAGAGAATTTGTTGCCTACTAGATGGATACAAGTATGGATAGGCATGCTATCAATATTTCTATTTCCAACTAATGCCTGGGGCATAAGTCATACTTTGACATCATACAAATGTTGAGAATGGCATAATTCTAAGGCAGTATTAGTGTGGACTAGAACCTACATATTGCCTTCTACAACCAAATCCTATACATCATCAAAGGAGAAAGAGTATACTGTCATGTAGGTAGGGATCTGCATGGCATAATTGAGCAGTGCTGCAAGGGCAAGCAAATCACCCTAGCCATAAAGTGATACCAAATCAATGAAAAATATCTTCATGGTTTCTGAATTTTGCCTGAAAATTTTATATTATAGGTAGGTTGATTAAGTGCTGAAGGCCAGAGGTTGAAAAGTAGTTTTGGAAGAAAAAAAATCAATTTAACCATGCAACATCCCCATGGTGCATTAGTGTGAACAATGAGGAGTACATTTGCATGCTGCAAAGATATTATTAACAGTATAATTAAAATAGAAAATTCTTCACACCCATAGGCTTCTTGTGTCCTATCACTTTATTCACAGATACACACCATAAAAATAGGCATTCCTTGCTTCTTAACAATTTGATAAGATGCATGAAAGGAACAAGAATAAAAAGTAAAATAAAAATTAAAGAGCTTCTTTGATGGGATCTTCTAGATAACTTAGGTTTCACATTTTTTCATTCTCAAAGCACATGACAGTGTCAGTGACAATAGTATTCCTTGGCTTTAGTATAGGGGCCCCCAAGAGATCACTAATCTGGGTTGATTAATTTGCAAACAATCTTTATTCATTCACAATTAGCCACAATGGTGGTCATCATGTTCTTGGATTCACAGTCTTTTCAACTGGTTTAGATGATATGATGTAACACATTTTGCTCCCTACTGCTGATAATCATACTAGAATTTTCTTAATTCATCTGTTCAAACCTTGTAATTGGCATGCATATATGCAGATATTAGTGGATTTTAATTTATACGTAATTGCTGACAATTAGCACATCACTGAAAGCAATAACAAGCAGTTGGATAAGCTTTTCATTGGACCTCAATTGGCATAGACTAGCTTTTACTGATACAGAAAAAGCAGTGTAAGTAGCAATGCGGGAAATATATGCATACCACAAAGCCTGTTGAAAGGTCATTTTTGTTGTATGTTTGGCCTAAGCCAGAAAGATTGTTTGCAAGCTGTATTGTATCAGGAGATGGACAGACCTGCACAGCACAAGGTAAAATCAGGATATCATCAAAATGTTTATGCTAAGTGTCCAATAACAAGGAAAGCCATACACAGATTAAAGTTAATAAGAACATTGCTCAAAACATAAAAGAACATTCAAAGTATTAAGCAAATCGCAGAGACGGAAAGTTGGAACTATGATACAGATATCAAGAATGAGAGAATAAATTGGACTTTCTTCTTGGTTTTTTTGAGTCTTTTTCCTGAAAGTGGCCCTCTTCAGATTTGCTCTGGTGGTTTCTTATTGCACTTAGGTTTATTAACCATTCTATGGGTCTTTTCAAGTTCCATTGATCATGTTTGTTCTCTCCCTCCCTCTCTGTTTATGTGTATAGACTTACTTCTGCTGCTGGCTTTTTCAACAATGCAACACTTTTAGCTGTGTTTTTTACACGATTTGTGTTTATCCAGTTTAAACTGTCAATTTGTACAAGCATTAAACTATGACTTGGGCAATGTGGAGCTCATCTTTTTACCTCAAATGAGGCACCATTTCTACATCTGAAATTGGTGATATTGCCACCTTCAAAAGGAACAATTAACTGGAGAGGGTGGGCCTTGTTAGCTTTTCCCTTCTATTTTTTAAGAAGTCTTGTTTCTGCGTTAAGCTGTCTACTGAAATGAGTCAAAGCTGCAGGACTGGAGTGACTGAGCTAGGTATGTTGTAGCTGCTACTGGTCCATGAAGGACATAGATGCCCTCAAAAGCTAGCTCACTTTCTAATGGATAGGGGTTTCCTTTCTCTGCTTGAGGATTGAGATATGCTCTCTCAAACCCTCAATTTGGAGCATTTAATAGATGATTTTTTGCCCTAATACATTTCCAATTTAAAACTGAATTGTAGTCTTTTTATTTTATTTTTTTGTAATTTGTCAAGAGTTAATTAAGGACCTGGCCCGAAATTAGGGACATTTGATAAACCTTGCAGCTCTATCCTATTCAAAAGATTTGATTCCACCTTTCTCCCCACAAATGAAGTTGTCCAAAAAAGTCCTGCTTACCAAAGAAAAAAACTGTGATCCAGATAAGTTTTCTTGGTACGAATGCCATTCTGCACCATACAGCAAGTAATATTGCTGTCCAGTGTGTACTGAAGCCAAGAACTCTGTTTCAACGATATTTGTAATTAGAAACTTCATCTTTGAGTAGATCCATTGCAAAATATCTTAATACATTGAAAATTAGGTCGCTGTTGTTTGTGGTACATCCTATGTGTTGGGTGGGTTGATGTAAATGTTAAACCAGCAAAATAGTTGCCATAGTTTACATCTTTCTTTCTTAATTTAATATCTCTATGAATTGTTATAGCTTTTTAGTTTCCATAAATGGTGGATCTACTTTATATCTATTTAATATTAGTCCTTACTCCTTAATGTGGATTGATGGGCACATGTGAAGAGAAAGAGTAGAGAGTGGCTCTCAACATAAGGCATGCAATCAATGAAATGTAGGAGAAAAACTTCATAAACTTATTTCTGTAGCTCAGAATTATTGTGATTAAAAATGGAGAAATTGGTGGATGTTTTTAGAATTTGAACAGTCTCTCTTTAATTGTAGTGTTTCAATAAACATCCTTTATTAGACTTGAAACTTTTAAAGCAACATTGTCTATCAGTTTTTCATAACCATAAATTACCATGACATCGCAGATCACCTTAAATTTTAGTATGCAGGCCTCAATACATATGGTTAATAGGACTGTTCTGACCCTTTATTGGAGCCACATATATCATATATTGCTACCTAGGTGTCAACACAGATGGCTCCACAGTGCACTGGCTACATGATTATAACTACCTGTCAATGTCTTGCTGTTGTTAATGGTACTAGGTATATATATGTCAGTAACATCTCTGTGTCCATAACATGAAATCAGCTATGTGGTTGGCATGTAACTGCCTATCTGATTTGTTTAGACAACTGAAAATAAAAAATAAGCTTAAATTCAGAGTTTGTTATTTGTTTAATTCCAATTTCTGGACTCTGACCATGTCTGAAACCAATAATGCCATGTTTCTTTTTGCATATATCTATTTAAGAATGCATGTTCTATGATTCTCTCTTATAATGTGTGCTTGAATGAATACAGTATTATGAATGGGAAAAACTAGGACAACTCAAGTTCAAGTAAATTGAGAATATATATCACATGAAATCTCTTGAATTAAAATATTTTAGATCTCACCCTGATTGAGACCAGGCATTATGTATTGCTCATTTGTTTATTTGAAGAACTGACGTCCTTGGACAGAATTCCAGAGAAAAAATTGAAATTTTGTGAAATATTGGAGTAGGATGATGATCTACATAGGCAATGTCATTGACAAAAGGTGTTTGACGAAGAAAGGCTAGGTGTAGTAAAGTAGATAGTGATCAATTAAGTAAACTTGCACTTAAAGTTAGACAATCATGAAAGTTGATAATGTTTGAAGATTTTCTTGTAGAAGAGTCAATAAAAGGAAGACGGAGAAATCTTCCACTGAAAATATCATTTCCTATGATAGTTGTCAGAGATATTGTTGAAAATTAGATTTTCAAACAAAAACTTTTAAATCATAATTGATCTAGCTACAACTTGCTTACATCTCTGATCATGAGGATTTGTCAGAGAATGCTTTAAAATGTAAAAATATATGTGAATTTTAAAGAATCATAAACTCACCTACAACTTTTTGTAGTTTGGACCAACATTGAAGAGCAGAACTTGACAAGCGGTGCATAAATGAAAGAAAACAGGTTAAGATCCTTCTGCTGGAAGGAGATAACAGGAGCTTCAAATGCATCTATACAATACTTTGGAAAATTTTGAATGGATTTCTATGTTCTTTAAAAGATCTTGTTCAACCTGCCATTACAGGATTGTAACACCCTGACGGGCTAGGTAAAAACCAGACAATATTTTTTCTTTCTTTTTGATTGATACTTCTTAAGCTTTCACCTATATTATCTGTTATAAAAGAATGTGGTCTCACGACAACAATAAATTCCCTTGATAAGTCATCTTGAGAATTTCCTAGATTTGACATACTTGGCTTCTCAGATTAGATGTTAACGTTGAGCTCAGACGTTCATGTCCAAGTCTAAAAAAGTCCTTGATTTATCTAAAGGTAGGGTGACAGCTATGGGATGGGTTTCAAGGCTAGATTTAGTTTGAGCCGAGCCATCAAATTTTGTCAAACTCGATAGGGGGACACATGGCCAACTCTAGTTAGTTCAGTCTCTTGTTTCATGAGATCCCGGATGTGAAAATCTTGCCAAGTTTATAAATAAATTTGAACACATATAAACACAGGTCTGATATGTGTGAAGAGACACACTACTTTTCATAATAATGTGTTCTAATGTTAGATAGATGGCACAAAAGTGTTGAGAGTGTGCATATTGTTGCATATCTGACCTGTATTTATATGGGTCTGAGATAGTATCCAGATTATCCATCCAAATACCCAGAGAACAATGACAAATATTTTCAGCTAAGACACTCTAGTTCTTGTAAACAGATATAACACTTACAACCATACATTCTTGTCTTCCAACCTAACCTATTATGCCCACAACAATCTCTATATCAACATATATATTTAAAGTTATGCTAGTCAATAATCAACATCTCTTGGTTGAGTGATGCCTGCTTGTCCTGAATCATACCAATTATTTAATGATATTTTCAAATCGATATGTAATTGGAATTTTTTTCCTTAAGGTGCCATTGTACTCTCTTATTTACAATTATTGGCAAAAAACACTTTCTGTTTAAGTAAAATAATCTGAGATCTACAGTTTCCACTCTTTTCAGGTTTAATAAATGACAACAAACTGTTATTGCCAACTTACAGATGTATCTGGCCTTGATTCAACAATCTCCACATGATTATAGTGGTATGCTGCAGTCATAGCAGCTTTCTCGAGAAGAAGAGAACCGATGGATAATGTTGGAGAAATAATACAGCCCTGCATGAACTCCAAGCCAATATTAATTAGTGTAGAGACCAGTCACCCTAGAAACTTGAATATAATTTCTTTGGATGCTTACAGTTAGTTTCAATTTAGGAAACTTAAAAATAAGAAATAATCAATTCACATAACTTGAATTTCTGTTCACAAACCTACTTGCACACTCTTTTCAATAACAGAAAAGAACCTACCAAAGCTCACCATGCTCGCCTTCTCACAAAATTTAGATAGCGAAGCTATGACATCCATGTCAACCCCAGGGACATAAACTACACTTCTCATACCAAAAGCTGTTGCCTGAAATGAAACCCACCAAAGGCAACTCAAGTGAGATGAATCAGCAGCAATATCAAAGGGAAATAATTTTAAGCAATTATAATGGTGATCAATTCCTAAATATTGGGTACAGTCTGCACTTAGGATTGAGTCCAAAGAAGATAATATAAAGTCCAACATTGGACATAAATTTTGCTAGCTGGAAATCTTTGAAGCATATTATACATAAATAATCTAACAATGATAAAAAGAATCAATCAATCCATGCAAGGTTCAAAGAATTGGCTTAACATTTTTGCTGAAATTTTATGGTTAGAGGAATGTTGTACACAATTTTTACTAACCTATTGATTTGGTAAAAAGATTAACAAAATAATCCCTATTTAGCAATGGAGGGCCCCAAACTTTTTTGTGGTCAGAAACCAAATAGAAGTTGAGGGTTAACATTCCATAAGAACTGAATTGAGCATCAGAGTGGTATGCCATTCGCTTATTATTTTGTACTGGCAGACTTAGGGTTCAAAAATTAAACCATGCTCATAATGACACCCGAGCCCAAAGGTTGGCTGTTGATAACTTCTCCAGCAAGGAATCCACCTGACTTAGGGCTCAAACACAATCCACTAACCATGTCTGCCATTATCTCAAGAAACAAACAAAAGAAAACACTAACACGGCTGTAATGCACAGAGGTAGACAGCACTACAGTGCCTTAAGTTTATATAATGTCAATATTGGACAAAACAAATGTTTGACCCCCGATAGGAATGTGCTGGATGATTAACAATTTAATAGTTACAATTACATAATTGGCTACATCTAAAAGGTGGGCGATGATAGCACCTGTCTGACATTGTCATATACAGAAGAAGGCTCTGAGAAGTCCACCAAAACCCCTGGAGTCCTAGACTAAATACAAAACAAGCACTACGTTAATACGTGCTGCATGCATTGCAGAGTAAATTGAATACTTTCTTCATGTTTCATGGTCCATTTATCACCTGCGATAGAGAGGTCAACAACATAACCAAATCATTCAGCACGGGGACCTCCAGAGGCTCATCCAAGTTGGCTATCTGTATTAACGAGTGAAAATCTGATTGTCACAGTAAAATATACTAGAAAGAACCCTGCTGTAATGTGGGTGCGTGATGTATACATAAAATGGAATAAAGGCAAAGAACCCACCTCTCCAGCATCCATCCCTACAAGTAAGGGATCAATTGCACCAGCCAGTTCCATTCCTCTTGCTTTACTGACTGCAGCTATTGCAGCTCTTCCAATATCCTTGCCTGCTCCATTTACAATTACCTGTAATTGTTTTAAAGACTCGTCACTTTGCAACCCAGTTATATGTCACAGATGCAACTATACTCAGAAGAATCATATGAGTTGTTTTTATGCATAAGGGGGTAAATTATGAATTAATGGATTATATAGTACCTTGATTGTACCGATCCTTGAGGAAGGCATTGAACACTCTATCAGTAGCCTTGAAGCAATGGGCTTCACTCCAAAGTACGTGGAAACCACCATTGGCATTGCCATAGCCATTCCTTGTGTTAAAATTTGAGTGGATGAGCATTAGATATTGTTTGTATGGGAGTTGGTATTATTAATGTGCTGAAACAAAATAGGAAGATAAATTGTGATCAGATAACTAATGTAGCTGTTCATGGGATGGGAAATAATAGAAAATCCAATATTAAAAAGCTGTCTTTGGCCTAATTAAATGAGATTTTAGTTTGGATACATGAGCTAGTGTACAGGCCCTCGAATTTTAACACCTCCAATTTGAACCAATACCAAAAATACAAGTCATTTTGAAGGGAATAGAATGGGGGGTAGGTATATTTGAACAAGCAAATGACATCCAAATAACCCATGTTCAAAATAATGATTCTAATTACGAGTAAACAATTTTGGGATAATAGAAAATATTGTAATTAATAATAATAGGTTAATTAACAGCCCTAGTTTGACATTTATAGTGTGTGCTCCTTATCTTCACTACAGATAATTCAGAGAATAATTCTTGATTGAATCATAATAATGGATATGATTACAAAATGGAGTCGAAAATATGCTAAAAATTACAGGCGTGGGCCGCATAGCGCAGTGGATTAGCGCGTTTGACTTCGGATCAAAAGGTCGTGGGTTCGACTCCCACTGTGGTCATAAGTATATGACTTTTTTAAACGATTGAAACGATTGAATGTAACTTGGGTGCACTGCGGGCCTTAAAATTATTGAAAAAAAAGTAATAATAGGAAACTCAATTAATTTTTTTATTATTTGAATATCAATTCATATATTATTTTTTTATTATTTTTGGTTGAAGGGTTTTTATATCAATTCAATAAGTTTTGGGGTTGGGGCCCTAGCTTGGTTGGCTAAATAGGTCATGCTATCCGATTCCTGCAGTCTAAAAAAAATAAAAATTCAATAGGTTTCAATTCAATTAATTTTTTATTATTTTTGATTTAAGAGTTTTAATATCAATTTTTATATATATTTTTATTATTTTTGGTTGATGAGTTTTTATATTAATGAGATATTATTTTTTATTATTTTTGGTTGAAGGCTTTATATCAATTCTATAGGCTGCAATATTTTTCAGCTGAGAGTAAAGAATGAAGAGTATCCATTTTGTCAAAGTCATCCAAGGCATTATCCTCATCTCTTATGATGTCGAGGTCTTGCACTTCACAAAACTCGATCTATAATGGGCTCATTCCAAACCAATCAACTTAATTCTTTTTGAAAAAGCTTATAAAAAATATTTGACTACTAAAAAACAATTTTGTTAGGTAATATTATTGTAACGAATTTTTTAATTAGTAGTAATTGTATTTATTTTTTATTTTGAATAAACTTTAAAACTTGGAGAAAATTAAGAAGAAAAAGAAAAAAAAAAAAGCTAAAGAAACCATGCTTATGCATGTTTAAATAATGTTTATATTTAAAAAAAATCATATTATTAATTTTAATTTGCAAAAGCTAAACTATGAATCAACAACAATAACATTCCAATACAAGTTTGAACTTTTGTGGCAAGCATCAAAATTACAATTTTTTCATAATTTAATGTTAAAATTATATTAATATCCTTCTCATATTTTAAAAATCTACTTTTTTTTTATGTCTTTGGTCAACCTAATAACTTAAAATTTGATACTTAACCCATGTCCCCATATGGTTGGTTAAGTGTGTTCTCATGCAACTTTTTAATAATAGAAAAATGATATTCTAGTTTAGAA
Source organism: Sequoia sempervirens (assembly GCA_007258455.2). Taxonomy (NCBI): domain Eukaryota; kingdom Viridiplantae; phylum Streptophyta; class Pinopsida; order Cupressales; family Cupressaceae; genus Sequoia; species Sequoia sempervirens. Next base: position 142,535,451 of record VDFB02000363.1, on the reverse strand, counting down.
TTGAAAAAAGACTACAAAAAAGAGAGTGACAGCTACTCCATATTGAAAAAAATGCAACATGGCTCCACTAATTTTTTTTCCTCCTTTTTAACATTTGCCTTCAATTTTTCTCTTCAAAATTTCTCTACACAATTTGTTAACAATACTTTTAATATAAATTTAAGATGTCTGCTTAAAAATAGCAATTTGTTAATAAAAATTTAAATGATTGCTTAAAAATAAAAATTAAATACTCATGGGGCCACTAGGTCTAGTTCCACAAATAACTCTTTTAGAAGTTAATTAGTAATTGCTAACCACAATAAACTAATATTTATTAGAATTTTAAGTTGTAATAATAATTATAAAATTGTTTTAATTATTTTAATAATATTATATTTTAATTTATTAAAAAATTGATATAAATGTTATTAATCATAAGTTGTTATTTATGACATCATAATATGTCTTTATATTATTCTAATTATTAATATATTGTTTTTTATATCTTCATATTATAAGAATTATTACTATTAATTTTTAATATTGTGTTTTCTTAGATATAGTTTTTGTGATTATTATGATTTTTAATATTCTTATAATTAAATATTTTTAGTTTTAATTTCACAATGACTATTTCATTAGTACTTGTTAAAAAAACTATACTTATTGTGAATATATGTGAACAAATTATTTTTTACTAAAAATAAATATCTACATTTTGTAATATTAAAATATAAATTTTATAATTAAAAATATTTTTAAAATAAATTATCATCAATCTAACTACTATAAATTTTTAGCTCTTTGAACCATTTGGGTAGTAATGCTCAATCATGGTGTTGACCCTCTTGAATTTATTTTAAAAAAATATAAAGCAAAAAATTTTAATCTGACACA
>VDFB02000363.1:142392664-142534472 GCA_007258455.2 Sequoia sempervirens | reverse complement strand
TTGAAGTCCACTGAAGTCAAGCTCAACGCCTATTGCATTTAGACTAGAACTTAGATCTTTTAGAACCCTACATCCATTTAAATTCAGTATAATTCTGGTTAGTATAGGAACAGGCATTTCATTGCTAAATGATTCGCAAAATATGAAATACCCTCCCAATCATTAACCTGTTGTCAACTGTAAGCCTTTTGAACAATTGTGTAAGTCCCCTCATAAAAATAGCATATCATAACGAACCTACTGAGGGTATTCCAAAGCATATTGGAACCTTGGAGTTGAACGTGTGATCTTTCTTGCAATCTTAGCACACATAATTCTTTGATCAAGAGAGAATGGAGTAGCCTTTGGATTACTTTGTTCTGCTGATTGGTGCGGTCACAAAAATCACATTAACAGGAACTGGCGCTAGAAGGAAGGCATTCCAAGGATTCCTGCAGTTAACAAAATTCAAGTAAAGAAGGTATGTTCATCAAAAAAGAAGTTTATTGAAGAAGAATTATCATGAATCAAGATGGTGCTACTGCATAAAGAGATATTTCCAGTGTTGCAGCCGAATTTGGTATTCAACGACAATGGAGAAGACATCCTCTCAAGTTTGAACAATCTCGCATGGAGAACAAAGGAGAGCTACGCTGAGTATATGCGAACTTGCGTTGTGTTGGAAGAAGAAGAAGAAAAGGCCATCAAAATTCAAGTTGCTATTGAAATAGATTTGTTGAATCAAAGACAACCACTTGCTCCCGCTCCCGCACCTCGCTAGTAAACAGCTACATCCTGGATCGTATCAGTTCGTTCTCGCCTAATAAGTTGAAAAGAATTTTGAGGTCCACGCCAAGTTCATCCAAAGAGTTTGTGGAGTTAGAGCTACCTACTCGAGTGAGGAAGAAGAAAGAAGTTCGTTCAAGTGAAGGAGTTAAGTCAAGTGAAGGAATTCCATCAAGTCAAGAGGTTCAGTCAAGTAGAGGAGAAACAAGTGGAGAAGAAATTTCAAGTTTGTTCAAAACTCTGCCAAGTGCTTCAAGGTTTGCTCAATCAAGATCAGTCCAAGTTACTACATGGTGTTCATTCAGCAACAACCACAACAACAACCAATTCAGGCTACTACACCTCAACAACAACCAGCCCAAGTTATTGTTTATCAAAGGCAACAGCCAGTTCAAGCAATGGCTCAACCAGGAGGTCAACCAGCTCCAAATGGTGCTACATGGTTGGTTACTAATCCATCTCCACTTGAATTTTTTGACTACCATGACATGCCTAAAAATCCAGAGCATTTCTACACTAAGTTCCAAGTCAATGATGCCAACCGTACTGCCGAGGACCACATCAAAATGTTTGAGGATCACATACGCAATAGGTAGATTGCATATGCAGACGTGGTTTGCTGACTCTTTCCATACTCTTTGGGAGAGGAAGCTCACCACTGGTTCATTCACCTACTAGTTGGATCTATAAGATCATGGGAACTGATGAAAGAGGCCTTCGTCGGAAAGTTTGGTATTCCCATTACTTCTTTAGAACTTTTTTGCTAATTCACAGAAGTAAGAAGGTAGGACAAAGAGTGCATCCATGCGTTCAACAGTAGATTTTCGAAGGCTCTCACAAGGCTACGTACTCCCTACATTGTTCTTGATGCCAGGGAAAACTACTATTCGGCCTTGGATCCCTTGACTACAATGTTTGTAAAATCTCAACCCACTCCGGCTAATATGAATCAAGTTTATGCTAAGGCTATCAAAGTAAGTCAAGGTTTAGGGCAGAACATAACTGGGCCCTCACTATACATTGGCCTGGCTACGACAAACAATCAGATGCAGACGCTTGGCTCAACATGGAACCAGTAAATTCCACCATTGAATCCAGTTCCTCAGTTGGCTAGCCAGATACAAGCACCATCTAATCATCTAGTCCTCCATCCTAGGATACCTTTGTCCCAAACTCAAGCAATACAACCTGTCTATCTCCAGAACACAGTGCCAGTAACGAGGACTCAAGATAGAAAGAAGACATGAAAGAGTTAGTAGAACAAATGAAAAAGTTGTCAATTGAGGTAACCTACCTCAGAAATCAAAACAATCAGATGCAGTCCATGATAAAGAATTATCAATCGCATCAAGGTGCCAATCGAGGATACCAGAGTAATCCTCTGCATCATCAGGATGCCTACCAAGGACACCATCAAGAGAATAGTCATGGGTATCAAAATAATAACCAAGGATTTCAGAAAAGATCCTGGAACACAGGGCTCAACAATGGAGGAGTGCCATCACCGCTAGATAACCCGCCACCTCCAGAGAACCGTCCTGCTGACAGAGTTTTCTTAGCTGAGGCTGCTATGTCAGGATGGTGCCGGCTTCATAATACAAATCAGCATTTAGAGCTCCAGTGCCATGAATTTCAAGTTACTGCTGGCATTTTCAAAAGAGAAGTAAAGAATACGGAGGGTACTGAGAATCCTCCAACTATTGGATATGAGATAGTCCCAGTGCAACGATATGACCAGGTGTTAGTTTTAGAAGATGTTAATGTTCTGCCTAAGTACCAGAGTTGCATGCCACCATCGATTAATCACAGATTTCCACCAGCTTTGGAAAATGGTCCCGTGGGGACGCCAGACAGTCAACTGCAAGAAGCTCAAGTTTATTTAGAAGCTCGAGTATATTTAGAGGTTCAAGACACCTATTCAAAGGATCCTTTGGGCCAAGATAACTATATTCTTCCACCTCTCAATAACAACATTTTGGTAGAAGGAAGAAGAGAGGTGCAAGCTTTTCAGACATCTGGAGGAGCACCCAAAGTGTATCAGAGGAGTTATCATCAGAAAGAGCCTCTAACGTCATCGATACCTCCTAATAATTTCACAACTCCCCCGAATCCCAATGCAAGCAACAACCCAAATTTACCTAGGGATTCTCTAGAGTACAAACAACAAAATGTGATGCAAAATAGAAATGGGCAACAGACTGCCTAGTAGGCTGTCCACCTAATCCAACGCCCACAGAAAGACAATCTTCCAAGAGATGATGTGAAGAAGTTAAGTTCTTATGTGCTGGAAGAAGTGAAGAAGATGAAGGTCAGTCTTCCTTTGTATGAATTAATGAATATTTCAGAGGTCAGAGATACTATCTTGGGAAGCCTATATGAGACGTCCGTTGTGAAGAACACTTCTCAAGAAACATCTAGTTCATCAAGAAATCCTCCTGTCAACATTCAATCTCATCCTGTGTAGAATACAAATGTAGTAGAAGAAGTGCCTCACGCGCCATTTAACACTTGGGAGACTCCGCAACAGTATCAGGGGTTTGTAGGAATGGTACAAGGATCATCAAGCATGCTGGAGAAGTCGAAGACTGAAGATAAAAGAAGAGTTAGGTTTAATCTGCCTACGGAGCAAAAGCAAGAGCAAATGCAAAATCCAAAGGAGGTTACTCAAGACAATCAAGTTCCATTGGATAGAAAGAATGAAAACAAGGATATGGTAATAGAGGAAAGAAGAAAACTAGTCATATTTTATCAGGGGAAAGATGAACCAGCCCCATTCCTCGTGTCAGTTAGGATTTTTGGGAAATTGTTACACAATTGCTTGATTGACTCTAGTGCTTCGAGCAACGTCATGCCACTGAAATTATGTGAAATATTGGGTATAGTTCCACTTCAAACCACCAAGAAAGTAACCCAGCTAGACAAGACAGAGGTTCCAGTTGTTGGTGAGTTGAACAACATTCACATGCAGTTGGTTGTTGATCCTAGAATCTAGAGCTGTATTGATATATCAATAGTCAACATACCTGATGGGTACGACATGCTGCTAGCAGAGATTGGGCCAGGAAGTTGAATGGATACATTGCAATAGATTTCTCCCACATGTGGCTTCCATGGAGAGGAGTTCCAAATCAGATTAAGGTTGAGAGCACACCTAGGCTTAAATTGATGATTACTGAATACGGTGAAGGTAATGAAATTATGTTTGTAGAAACTAATTTGGGCTCATACAAGCCCATCAAACAAGAAGTGTTGATGTTACAAAGCTCAAATGAAGGTAATATTTTAGAAGATGCCACTGCTTCCACTAAAATTTTGGTCGAAAGTGATTCAAGTGATAGTGAAGGTGGAGGAACGTTTGAAAATTTCAAAGATTTTGTCCTAAAGAGTGTGAAGCAAGAAACAAAACTTGGTAAAGATGCCTCCGTCAAGAATTTGTTACTCCCTAATTGGTGCAGAATCCATGAGGCCTTTCACTCGGAGACCACTGGTGCCATGTGCAAAGTGGCCTTAGAACAAGTTGTGAACCTCATTCCACAAGCCTCATTGCAAGGAAATTATCAAGAGATAAATGAAGAAAAGAATGTTTTAATAGAAGAACTTGTGAAAGATGATAGAGTCTAGCCAGTGATTGAAGAAAAGGTTCCAGAAGTGTACAATCAAGAAGATGCACATGTTCAGCTTCCCAGCACTCTCATGGAAGATCAAGTATGGACCTTGAGGTTCGATGGATCAAAGTCAAAGAAAAGAAATGGAGCAGGATTTGAGCTTATCAGCCCGACAAGACAAGCATACTTAGGTGCCTATCGACTCCAATTTTCATGCACTAACAATGTTACTCAGTATGAGTCTTTGATTCATGGCTTGCTCCTTGCAATTCAGAAGGGAGCCAAGATTGTGCACGCCTATGGGGACTCAGACATTGTGGTCTGCCAAGTAAGAAAGCAGTTTGCTTGTCATGATAAGAGGCTTAGCCGTTATCGCAACAGAGTATGGGATCTCATAGAGAGCTTTGACACTTTCAATATAAAGCAAGTTTATAGGTCCAAGAATCCCGTTGCTAACTCTCTTGCACAAGCTGGTAGTTCTCTAGAACCTTTGGCTATGGAATGATTGAAGAAGTTCACAGTGGAATTGGTTTCAACCCCAGCAATCCTTGATAATATAAAGAATTTCCAAGTGTTTGATGATGATAAACAAATTCTGGATTTTCACACATGCTCTGGTGTGTTCGAGGCACAAATCATTGATGAAGAAGAAGCTGAGGAAGCATAATTTGATACGGAAGGGATCTTGAATTTGAAGACAAATGTTATTTCAAGAGGGATGGTTGAACTAGAAATATTGTTTGGTCCTGACAGACTGAGTAGAAACCAAAGTACCCAAGGTAATGACTGCAAAGCTGTCAATATGGGGACATAAGAACAATTAAAAAACATTTTTATTGGAAAAGTTTGCATACCTGAAGAAAGAGAAGGCATCTTACAGGTCATGAAAGAATTCCCAGATGTAATAGCCTAGGGATATGAAGATTTGAAAATGTATGATACCTCATTGATTTCACACACAATTCCATTGAAACCAGGCAGTAAGCCATTCAGATAGAGGCAGAGGCCGGTGAATCCATTACTAGAACCATTGATTTACCAGGAGGTCAAGAAACTTCTTTCGGTGAGGATCATCTTTCCAGTGAGGCACTCCATGTGGGTCGCCAATCTTGTTCTAGTCTGAAAGAAGAATGGAGAAATAAGGTTATGTGTAGATTTTCACAATTTGAATAGAGCCTCCGAGAAGGATAATTATCCTTTGCCTTCGTTAGATGAGGTGTTGCAAATAGTGAATGGTTCGTAGATGATGTCCTTCTTGGATGGCTATTCAGGATATAATGAGGTAATGGTGGAGCAAGCAGATAGATTGAAGACAACGTTCACCGCAAAATGGGGGACCTTTGCATATAGGAGAATGCCTTTCGGCTTGATCAACACAGGAGCCACTTTCTAGTGAGCTATGGATATCGCCTTTTGAGATTTGGTAGGAAAGTGCATAATCATATACATGGATGACTTGACTGTGTTTTCAAAAAGAAGAGGAGATCATGTTGAAGACTTAAGGAAGATTTTTCAGAGATGCAGAAGATTCGGTGTCTCTAAATTCTAAGAAATGTATATTTGGTGTCACTGAGGGTAAATTGTTAGGTCACGTCATCTCGGAGAAGGGTATTTCAATTGACCCAAAGCGTATTGAGGCCATTTCAAAGATTGGCTTGCCAGGTAGTCAGAAGGAATTGAGATCATTCTTTGGCAAGTTTATCACTGGGTTTGCCGAGATCGTGAGGCCATTGAATGAGATGTTGAAGAAAAATGCAAAGGTCGAATGGACTCCACAGACTAGGAAGGCTTTTGATGAGATTAAGCAAGCGATAGTAGATGCTCCAGTGCTGGTCAGCCCAGATTACACCAAGCCTTTCTACTTGTATTCATTTGCCTCAGAGCATACGTGTGCGGCAGTGCTAACACAAAGAATAGAGGAAAAGGATGAGCACCCAATTGCTTTTATGAGTGCACCTTTAAAGGAAGCAGAGTTAAGATACCCCAGTATTGAAAAGCAGGCTTATGCTTTGGTGAAGGCCGTTAAGAAATTTAGACATTATATATTGAGAAGCAAGGTCCATGCAATCATTCCTAATGCCACATTGAAAACTTTGCTGATGCAAAACGAGTTAGGAGAAAGAAGAGGCAAGTGGGTCGCCACTTTATAAGAGTATGACATAGAAATATAGCCTATGAAATTGGTCTAAGGACAAGCTTTGGCTCAGACGATTGCAATGATTGGTCTGGAATTAGTTCAGCAAATGTATGTATTGGAAGAGGTGTCTCCAAGGGAATGGTATGACGACATAGTTTACTACCTGTTAAATCATAGATGCCCTCGCCACTTGAATCCAGTCCAACGGAGAGCTTTGAGAATGAAAATTCAGAGGTTCATGCTCCAAGGGTCTGTTCTCTACAGAAGAAACTATGAAGGAATTTATCTAAGATGTGTGGGAAAACAAGAAGCCAAACAATTGATGGAGCATTTTCACGAGAAATTTGGGACTGGCCATGGAGGTAGTTTAGCCACAGCTCATCAAATTTTAAGGGTTGGATATTATTGGCCTACACTTTTCAAAGATACATATGAGCACATAAGGGCTTGTCATGTTTGTTAGACAGCGGTGAATAGAGGAAGGCATCCAGCCATGCCCTTGCAACCAGTGATTGAGGTTAGGCCGTTTGCAAAGTGGGGATTAGATTTCATTGGAATGATCAATCCGCCGTCTTCAGGTTAGCACAGGTACATCTTGACAAGAATGGATTATTGCACCAAGTGGACGAAGGCTCAAGCTTTGAAGCAATGCATGACTTACGTGGTCATTAGGTTCCTTGAAGAGAACATCATCACAAGACTTGGATGCCCTTATGCCATAGTATGTGACAACGGTCCAACTTTCTCGTCATTGAAGTTTTCCAACTGGGCCTTTGAATATGGATTACACTAAAATTTTCTTCCAGCTATTATCCAGAAGGGAATGGACTTGTAGAGTCCACGAACAAGAATTTACTGAATGCTATTAAGAAGCTGTTGGATAAGAACCCTAAGGATTCACACACGCAGCTGAGGTTTGCTCTATGGGAAGATAGGATTAGGACAAAGATTTCACTGGGAACATCTCCCTATCACTTAGTTTACGGATAGGATCCTGTCTTTCCAGTTCAACTAAGGATCCCAACTCTCCAGTTTATTCAAGAATATCTCGAAGGAGAAGATCAAATTCAGACAAGATTGTCTTAGTTGATGCACTTAGAGGAGAAAAGACATGAAGCATTAGAAAATTTGGAAAAGCACCAAGTAGTGGTGAAAATATGGTTTGATAAGCAAGCTAAGATCAAGTCTTTCTAGATTTTTGACTTGGTCTTATACTGGGACAAGGCCCACGAGAAGAAGGGAGATCATGATAAGTTCAACAAATTATGGTTGGGCCCATATCAAATTGCTGAAATCCTGGGAGATAATGCATTTAGGCTACGAACACTGACAGGAGAGGATGTCCCATTGCCCGTCAATGGGAAATTCCTCAAGCATTATTTCCAGTCCTTGGTTCTCTCCAAGAGCCTACTTTGTAACATAGTTAGATTAGGTTTTTCTTTTCCGCTTGCTTTTTGGTTTGTTCCGTTTTGGTTTGTTGCCCTTTGGGTTTTTGGTTTGGCGTTCTTCCCTTGAGTTTTCCACTCAAGTGGTTTTCATCTGGAATGGGCAATGATTTTGGGGTTTCCCGTTGCGAGGTAGGTGATGATGTTTTTCCCTCACCATTTGGTTTTTTCCCACTGGAATTTCTGCAAATGTTGAAAATCAAGGTTGCTTTTCTTTTGTCATCATCCAGTTTGGAATTAAGCTCGTCTCGAGAGGTTAACCCGCCATTGTGTCTTAACACATGAGTCCAACATCCTACTTGTCAAACAGACTACTTTGAGTCATTTTTGGTTTCTCGGGAATGGTTATGGCAAGTGAAAATTTTACGTCTTGCTTCAGCGCCACTGCAATTCTCAAACCCATTGGAGGCTTCATTGCTTGCCAGCCAATTAAGGAATTGACGAAGAATCAATCAGAAAGAAAGGGAAAAATGAAAGAAAATATTATGAAATATTGGTTTTGGGAACATGCGAGTAACTCCACCGGGGCTATGGACGCCTGGCCGACAGTGGAACAATATTCATTGGAATTGTAGCGACAACCTCTTCGGGGCTATGGAAACCTGACTGGTAGTGAGTTAATGTCTAGGATGCTTTTGAAGTTAAGGTATTTATATAACTTTCCATGGTTGATTCCAGAGGTCAAGATGGTTTAGAGACGGAATGAATGTGTGAGGACTATGGATGAAGGTGTTTTGAATCAATATCAGATTCTTCTCCCCTTTTGAGTAAGTTCCTCTCTCGCATGATGGTTTGAGAAAGATTGACCAAGATTATATTCTTAAAAGTGTTGTTCAACACTTTCCCGTGGAGTCACCAGATGTTGTGACATTTTCACACATCGCTCCATTCAAAAAGGGGACCCCCTAAATTTTTTGCTTCATTCGGGTCTTTGGGCTTGGGTCTTTTGGTCTGTCTCTCTTTGTCGTTCTTTCGTCTGGTGATGTACTTACCATTTGACCTAGGTTTGAATTTTGGCTAAGTCTGGAGCGTTTTCTAATGAATTAGGGTTTACATTCTTCAGAAAAATTTGAGGTCAAATTGAGTTGGCTAATCAATTTCTGAGCTTAGCACTGTTGATAGGATGTACTTCGAGTAGGCTCCCTTTGAATTTTCACTGAATTCTGACAATTTTCTATTTTTAGTAAGTGCCCATTTGGAGTTTGTTTTCTTGAAAATTTCAAATTCTTACAACTAAACTGCACTTTGAACACTGAGAACTCACCACTTGCAAAATTTAAGCTGAAACAGACAACGTGCTATTTTTAACAGTTCGGCCTTCGAGGCCTTTTTTTGGGGTTTGCATGGTGGATTTTCAGATGCATGTCTGAAGATTCTTTGTGGGTTTTTCAAGACCTGCGCAGTGATATGACATACGAAACAAGATGATGACTTTCAGTACTCAGCCTTCAGAGGCTATTTTTAGGGTTTGCATGTAAGTTTTCTTAGCGCATGTCAGCATTATCTTTTTGGGTTTCTTGAGAGCTTCGCAACGAGGTAACATGCAAGAGGAACTGGTCACTTTTCCAGAACTTACTATTTTTGGCCAGTGCTTGCATGTTGATGATTTTTCTGGGTTTTTCAAGATCTCTTGGGCAGTGTGGCATGTAAACTCATCCGACAGTTGGTTGGTCACTTTTTCAACCACTTACTATTTTTATCAGGTTCACTTCGGTAGCTGCCCAACACTTCAGAATCATGAACTTGATGACATACAACAAAAATAGAGTTGAACGGAGCTCATCTGATACACATGCAAGACAAATTAGGGTTTCCAGCTTTGGGATCCAAAATGAGGGATCAAATGCCAAAATTTCCAAAAACCAAGGTATGCCATCATGATCAGCATCTTTCAAGGAGTCCGCTGGTAAAATTTAAAGACAATTGGAGCAATTACTATTTATAGTAAGCCACTTCTGAAACAAGCTATAAATAGTAAGTCAACATCAGGTGCCAATGTGAATGGGTAGGTCATCCGATGAGTGTCATGTCATTCAAATTTCAAGTCAAACAGAGTTGTGGAGGTTATGAAATGAAGCACTTGCTATTTTTAGCAGGCACGTGCAGAGAAATTAGGGTTTCCTAAAATCAAGGGAAAAGTACAATAGTCAGGCAGAAGCATCCAGTCACGATCAACACCCTTCAGGCAGTCAGCACACAAAATTTGAACGCATTCTGAGCAATTACTATTTTTAGCAAGCTATTAAAAATAGCAGGTACAAGCAGGTATGAGGCCCCGAAAGTTCATCACATCACAAGGTTCGAGATAAAGCAAAAATCAAGCTTTTTGGAGCTTGAAATCGGTCCAAAATGCAAAATTTGATGAACTTTCTAAAAATAGAAAGTTATGGCAAGCTAGGGCTAGCATGAACAAATCACTCCAAATCAGGTGAGAGACATGAAATTCACTAAGTTTGAGAAAATTTGTAGTCCAGCATCAAAATTCACCCTAGAAGCTACTTGAGGATGATGAATTTTTTTCCAAGTCTAAGAAATTTAGAGAAGGCATGGTCAAATACGCCCTTGGGGTTGAAATATTATTGAAATGTTGCTAAGTGCTTCAAACTCAAAGCACACCCTTTGAAATGTACCCAAGAAGTTTGGAGGAATGATGAAAATTTTACTAAGGCACTTAAACTTGAAGAAGAGGGCCCCCTCATATGCGCCCTGAAGAAGAAGGGGTTATTAAAATTCTACTAAGGCCTCAAAACTTGAAGCTTACCCATGAATATGCGCCTTGGAAAGCTAGAAGGCATTTGAAAAGTTTATAAGTGTTTCAAATTGGAAGCTGACCGCTCATGTGCGCCTACCTCAAGGAGTTGATAAGAAACATTTTAAGTGTCACAAAATGGAAGTACAAAGGTCTAAATGCACCCAGCTAAGAGGATTCCTTGAGAATTTTTTTTCTAAGGCATATAAAGTTGAAAGTACTTCCTCCTATATGCGCTCAGCTAGAATAAAGTGATTGAAGAATATTGTAAGGTGTTGAAACTTGAAACTCACTATGCACCCTTGTTAGCTGGGAGTAAGATTGAAAATCTCCACATGTTTAAAACTTGAAGGAGGACCCCTCAAATGCGCCTCTACCTGGGAGAAAGCTTGGGAAACATTGAAGTATGGAAAATTTGGAGTGGCTACCCCTAAATGCGCCTTTACTTGGAGTTTGAGCTTGAAAGTTCATTAAGGTGCTCTAACTTGAAGTATGCTCCCTTGTTTGTGCCTTGAGGAAAGACATGGAAGTCATGCTAAGTATTTGGAGATGGACTTAGAAAACATCATATGCGCCTAAGCTTGTGAATGTGTAGGGAAAATTTTCTAAGCATGAAAAATGAAAGTAGCACAGCTCATTAGCGCCTTTGACTAGAAGAGTGAAATGGAAAAGTTTCTAAGTGTCTAAAACTCAAAGCCCACCTATCTATATGCGCCCAACTAAGAGGATGCCTTGAGAAATGCCCAAGGCAATGAAATTTGCAGCTACACCTATGATATGCAGCTTGGCTAAAGGAGAGGAAAGAGGCATGTGAATTTTTTTAAGTGTAGAGGGCCTCAATTGCGCGATGGCTGAAGCTGGAGAACTGAAAGTATTGCAAGTTAAAAGCTGAAACCCCAATATGCACCATGATCTTGGATGAAGAGTTTGAATTATTTCTGAGGCGTACAAATTCAAAACTTGCTACTCCATGTGTGCCTAAGGGGGATTGAAGGTGATGAAAGTTGAAAGCCTAAGGGTTCAAATGCGCCTAGCCTTGAAGGTTGAGTTGAGAGAAATATTCTAAGGCATTGGAATTGAAAACACATGATGTTATATTGGCCTAAGGTAAAAGATTCTAAGTGTGATGAGTTGGAAGTTGACCACCTTGAATACGCCCTTGCTAGGAAATGTTTAGATGTTGGAAATTAAAACCTTGAGGGCTCAAATGTGCCTGGCTGGAGGAGGTCATTATTAAAGTTTGAAAATTTCATCTAAGTGTTTAAAATACCCCCCCTTGATTGGGCCTAGAATTTTGAAGCTGGAGAATTATTTTATGATTAAAAAATTAAAAGTTGGAGAACTCATTTGCGCTTGGTATTAGACAAATCAAAGGGAGATTTTTGTAAGATTGAAGGCACTTCAAATTTTCCTATGGCATTTGAAATAAAATAAAACTTGTTCTAAGCAAAATAAAAAAAAAACACCCCAGGCTGGAGGAATTTAATAAACTTCAATTAAATTATTTTCCAAAGTTTAATAAAATTAAATCCCCCCTTTTGGGTTAGACACATAAAGTTTTGAACTTGAAAAATATTTATTCAGGGAAAATTTATTTTGGAAAATAATTTTTGCTTGGTGATTTTTTTTAAATGCTGGAGCTCGCAAGTAATAAAGATTTTTCGAGGAAAGTATGGATTTTTCTAAGGCACTGGGAAATAAATAAAATTGTCCCAAGTAAATTAAAAGGCGTTGAGATTAAATTTTAAATTTTAAATATGCCATTTTTCGAAAAAGATAAATTTTTATGCTGAAGTAAATTTTAATGAATTTCTCGAAATTATTTCAGTCAATTGAAAATAACTGGCAGTCGAGGGGGGAAATTTTAAATTTGAACGAGGAAAGTATCTCTAATAATAGCTAATTTCAATGACAACTCTATGACAGTTGAGAATATTCCCCTAAAATTTGAAAAATTCTAAGAGATGAGGAAGGAAGTTCAAGAAGGAGATAAGTGCATTGGCAGTGTTTCTACTGAAGTTGAGAGATTTATTATTGAACTTGTCTCCTCTTTCCAGCATGCTTCCAGTATCCTCTCACGCTTGGAAAATATCGAGAAGGCTTGGAATGACACACATATATTTTAGGATAAGACCATTCCACGCCTAGCTGCTCTGATGTGCATACCCATGCAGACTTTGGTTGATGAAGGGGTGATTCAGGCTAGGGTTATGTATGATTTTCCAGGGTGGTATTCTCCTGCATTCACTAGCAGAGGCTTCTTCGACACGGAAATAGAAGAATCATCTAAGATTAGGAAAGCAATGAGAAATATTCATGAAGGCATCCTCAATACATTGGAGGCGTTATTCATTAGAAGACTAACTCCTGAGGAGGTGGAAGTTGATGGATTGAAGGGAAGGTTGCAACCTTTCTTCTTGGAGATGAGGGTGTTTGCTCAACTTGACTTTGAAAATATCTCCACATTCTCGGCCATCATTTAGAGCATGTAGGAATCCATCGAGAGTTGGAGAAAGTCTTGTGACTGGCAGGAGTAGATGATTGATATCCTTGAGTATTAGCTCAACCTTACTCCGACAATCTCTGAGTATGAAGTTGATGTAGTGTTGGCCTGATTCGTAGATTATGCGGTCAGAGAGAAGAACAATGGAAACAGAGTCATGGACGAGAATCTTCTGGAAGGATAGTGGGCATTAATTGCCCATGGTGGTCAAGGAGGAATCTGCTATTTTTGTACTCATTAATTACGCCACTCCTGCACCTTCTGGCGGTTTGTAGGGGAGAATCTAGTCTATGGATGATGTGGCTCGATCTGAGCCATCCATTGTAATTTGATCTGGACCATCCATTGAGATTGGCCAGCTATATAAAGGGGAGTCCCCTCATTTGTAGACTATTAGATTAGATTAGAGTAGAGAGTAGAGATTTTGCTAGAGCATAGAGAGACAGTTAGAGTTAGAATAGTTTCATTGCATTGTTTGAAGGAGAAGGAAAATTCTTCCTTTGAGAATTTTATAAGGAATTGTTACGAAGACTATCATAATAAAAGAGTTTCATTGATTGGTGAATTTGTCTTTGTTATGAGCAGTTAGTAAGGTTTCTTCACCCTTTGACTTCAAGTAGGATATAAGTTACTGTAATTTTCATGCAAGTAGTTAATTATGGGTGGTTGTGTTTGATTTGAGTGAGCTTCATTAATCCATACCACTAACAAGCTTACTGATGGTAAGTTTGTCCTGCGTGGTCAACTGGAATACCTTTTAGAATTAACTTCGATTGGGATTCGCATGTGTGTATGCATCGTCTTGATGGTATTTAGATTGTTGAGTCGTGATCTGAACACCTTCCATTGCTCCTTTGAAGATTGCACCAACCTTGTTGAAGCTGTCCAACGTGAGGCAAGACAAAGTTCAGTTGAAGTCCACTGAAGTCAAGCTCAACGCCTGTTGCATTTAGACTAGAACTTAGATCTTTTAAAACCCTACATCCATTTGAATTCAGTATAATTCTGGTTAGTATAGGAACACGCATTTCATTGCTAAATGATTCGCAAAATACGAAAATCCCCTTCCAATCATTAACCTGTTGTCAACTATAAGCCTTTTGAACAATTGTGTAAGTACCTGCTGATGTGTTTTTTGTGACTGCACCAACGTAGAATAAAGTCGCCAATGGCTACCCTATCCTCTCTTGATCAAAGTTTCCAGCATGCTAAGATTGCGAGAGAGTTTGTGCGTTCAACTCCAAGGTTCTTTCAGTGCAAATAGTCTCAGTTGGCTCAATGTGATTTGCTGGTATTTCAAGGGGACTTACGGAATTGTTCGGCAACGGAGAAAGGAATTCAAATGCTCGAAAGATTTGTCTATGAAGTTCGGGTTTCCTATTCTAACCAGAAAGTATTGAATTTAAAATGCAGGGTTTAGAAAGCTCTAATCTACTCTAAGGCATGGACATGGCGATCAACTCTCACAAGCTTCAACCAGGCTCTTCTTTGCCTCGCTTCAGACAGCCTCCACAAAACTGGTGCAATCTTCAAAGGAGTAGCTCAAGGTGTTCAGATCATAACTTAGCATGAAAATACCATCGCAACGATGCATATAAACATACAAATAATAATCGAAGTTAAGTACATGATATTCTAGTTCACCACACAAGGCGCATTCACCATCAGCGAACACACTAGTGGTATGGATAGACGAAGTTTGCTCAAATTGAAGACCACATTCCACAAGTACTATCTACTGCTTGCATGAAATGAAACTTATTCTACTTTAAGTCACTACTCGAATCAGAAGGACGAAGAAACCTTGCTAGCTACTCACAACAAAAAATGAAATTCATCATCAATGAAAATTCTTTTTACTGGGAGAGTGTTCACAACAATTTCTTACAAAGTTTTAAGGAAAAACTTTCCTTCTTCTTCAACTACTCTATCAATCTATACTAAGCTACTTCTAATTTGTCTCTCTATTCTAACTTCTACTCTGTTGGGTGAAAATTATGTAATCAACTCTCGACAGATTACGCAACTTGGACTTCAGCCACAGCTATGTGAGATATGAATCTCTCCTCTCAGAAAGGGGAGGCGCCCTTCTTACTGCTAAGAGAAACAAAAGTAAATCACAAAAAGTAATTACACAATGTACACGAAATTCACGGAGTGAGGGGGGTGTGTTACATTCATCCTTCTCTCTTTTTTCAGAGAAGATGTTTACAATGTTTCACGTGTTGGAAGTTCCGAATTCTTGATAACTTAAAACTAGCAACCAGCAGTAATGCCAATATCTCTATCACAAAGCGAAGCGTAGAGATACCAGAAGTAATTAACAACAAACAAAAAGAAAATGAAAGGGAAAGCTCACGAAGGCACAAAGTCGTTTCGTAGCTTTATCAATGTTGATCTGTAGATGTATCGTTTGCTACGTTAGAAGCACAAAGTCTTCTTAGACGCAACAATTCTTCAAATAGCATGAACGATTACAAGCATGCAAAGTCTTGTAGATGCAACAATTCTTCAAATAGCATGAAGCGATTACAAGCGCAAAGTCTTGTAGATCATCCAACAAGATTGTCCATAGCACGAACGATTACAAGCACAAAGTCTTGTAGATCCTTCGACAAAGTATCCAAGAGAATGAATAATTATAAGCACAAAGTCTTATAGATTATCCAACAAGAACATGCAAGAGTATAAATGATTATAAGCGCAAAGTCTTATAGATCACTCAACCAATGATAAACAAAATAACAATGCAATCTAAATAGTAGATGTAACACAAAGTTTACATCAATCACTTAGAGTCTTTCAGATTCCTCGAACTAATCACTACCAAATCAAATCAACTTACAAAAGTATTGAATCCAACGCAAAGTCTGGCTTGCAATCCTTTTCTTTATTGATTGAATCTCATTCACAAAATATGAACGCAAAGTTTCACAAGTTTGCTTACAAAAGGGCAGCACTTCGTTGCAATAGACTAAAAGATAATATTACAATGAAAATCCCTCACATTATATAGAAAGAGGGATGAGCAAAAGAAGGAAAGAGATTGAGAAAATCAGGGAGAGTTAGGTGAGCAATTTTAGGAAATCTCACCTAACTTTGACCAAAGTCAAAGTGTAATTTGTTTTGAAAATATTACATCTTTTAACTTGGTGTAATTACAATTTACAAAATGACATTCGAAAATGTCGAGAAATATTTAAAAGATGCATAAAGGGATGCACCGGAAATGTCTAACACTGGAGAATAGGGGGCCGCTTCACATCTATTTACATTGGGCGCGGAAGTCTTCAAATTTCCTCCTAGTCTCCTGCATGAACTTCTCATCTGGGCCAACGGTGTAATCCACAATGGTGTGAATTCTCGTGATCGATCTCATGGCAGATGAGTGAACCTTTTTGCACCTGTCAAGATGCATCTTCAGGTTATCCAATGTGAGCCTTGTATCACAAATGATGTTCAGCGAAGCTTCTGAGAAGTCTGAACTGTCGATCAAATTCGTGATGGCTTCCTTGAAGATCGTGATATTTCGGGCCGGAGGAAGATACGATTGTCCTCAAAGAGTTGACGAGGGCAACTCTCGATACTTTTGTCAAGAATGTTGTGGTGCCCGTCGACATCTTCACGTACTTGTGAAGATCTTCACGAGATTGAACCACTTGAACTCGTGGTTTCCCAAAGTGATTCTCTTACTCCCATTAAACTTTGTTCGGGAATCACCTCTAACCTCCACCACCTATTGAGCTTTACCTGTTTCATCTCTGACCATGACAACATGCATTTCTCCATGTCTCTGCGCTCCTGGGAAAGTACACTTTTTATCAAGCTCTGTGGTGAGCTTGGACAACAAGGTAGTTTCCTTTCATCCTCGCATTTCAAAATTATCCGAGATCCGGTGGTTTGATGATCTTTCAACAAAGTCATACAACACCTCGCCTTTGGAGGCAATTTCTACCTTCGATTGGTCTTCAACACTTTACCACCGCCGCAATTGTGCACATTTGGTGAACTAGAAGCAGTCTCTTTACAAGCAAGCAATGCTCCTTCGCCTCCTCGCTTGTACATTACGTTACGAGATTGCTCAACTTTGTCCAAAATTTCTCTCCTGCCAAGATATCCAAAGTGACTTATGACTAAAGCTTTGCACTTTCGCTGGTAACCCCTGCTAAGCCGAACCTTTGTCACCGTAGTAATTCCATATTGACATCACCTCTTGATCTCGGGTGGTATGCCAATTTTAGCATACTTGTGGCCCTTATCAATATTCAAATTTGTGCATACTTTTGCCTTCTTCTCTTCCCTTTGGCCTTTAAAGAACCATCTCTTCAAGGTCGAAAGCCCTCGAGAAATCATTTGCTTTTAATACTTTGTAATTTGGAGATATTAGCCAAGGAGGAAGAAAAGAAGTGAACTCGGATTTACCGCCAAGTCGGGCCACATTAAGCACCTCCTCGGTTATTGTCACATCTGAACTCACCATTGGTATCGTGACAATTGGAGAAGTGTTTGTCATCATCGCTCCTGTAGTTGACACATTGAGCTGATCACGCATTGACTCATTCATGAAACGATTGAATTCGTTCTCAGAAGTGATATCATACGTTGGCAAAGACAAGCTAGGAATGGACAATGGTGGGCTTGACAGTATATCAACCGTATGGATGCTTGTCACTGAAGGAGTATCAAGCTGGGTTGATGCTGCAGGGATAGGGGATATCTCGGCTGTAGGAATGCTTGTGGTAGGAATAGGTGACGAGGGAACGGGAGGTGGAGGAGTTCTTGACTCAAGAGGGGTATGAGGAATGTTTGAAGTCACGGGCGATGATATTCTGTGAATTTCCTCAACTACGTTCTCGGGAGGAGAAGCAGTTATTTCTTCATCATGCTCAGGTTCCTGTCGATCACCCTCTTGTCTCTCTGATTCTGGCTCACCTTCGAAATCACCTTCAGATCCTTCTTCAGAATCTTCATCAGACTCTTGCCCGCTTTCAGAAACCTCTTCGGCATCAGAGTCTGCTTCTGCTGAATCTTCATCTTCAACGGATTGGTCGCTTGAATTATCTTCTTCATCGGAATCTACCTCCTCTAGAATGGGCTTTTTACCCTTTGAACGAGATGGATGGGATTTCGGCTTCTCTGTCTCTTGGACAGCGTGGGTATCTTTCTTGCCAACAGTGAACTCGATCCTAGGGCCTCTCCGTGAAGAAGTGGGAACGGCCGCTGATTTGTTTTTGTTGCGGAGTTCTTGCTGTTGGCGTGCTTCTGCCTCGGACTCTTCTCCTTCTGAGTCTATCCTGAAACTTTTCATCGTATGACCATGTTTGTGTAACCATTCTTCTGTGTTGGCTAGGATTGGTCTCAGCCTTTCTCTCATGCTGGTGACCTCTTTTCTAGACCACTGTATTGCAGGCAACGGCCTCTTAGCAATGCCTTGCTCATCATAGACAGCGTTAATGATATCGCCTGGATCCTCAAAATCCTCTGGTAGGTCAGCGATACCAAGATCTCTGATTTGTTGAGCTGTCAATCTGCAATAGTCCATCTTGCGAATGGCTTCTTCATCTCTTCAATCTGCCCAGATGTCTTCAAAATGGTACCTGTGTTGGTGACCCTTTTGCAACTTCTTTCTGACATCTCGGTAGTCAAAATCAAACCTATACCTGTAGGTTTTGATGGTCATGATCTGCATCTCAGCATAGACAGACTTAGCCTTTTGTGCAGTCTGGATAGTATATCTGCCGATGGTCAGTGGGAACTTGAATCCATGCTTGTGGTTGCTTCTTCGTTCTTTCTGCACTGACATCAGCTGTCTGCATGTTTCCATGAGAACCCACTTATCTGAAGGATAACGTGGTAGCATGTAGGGACAACCGGTGTAACAACCTACTCTCAAGTAAGTAAATGTTGGGAATTGGAGAAAAATACATCCAACTTTACTTACCACCTTATAAGCCTCATCAGACACTCTTCTTCTTTCCAAGGCTGGATCAAAATTGAAGAGTAAGGGCGCAAAGAAGGCATCAGTGACCCGTCTGAAATGGTGAAAGCTCTCCTTTAGCTCCAACTGATAGAAATATCTGTACACAGGTACCATCATTCGATTCCCCTTTGTAGATAGACCTGGGAATTGTCTCATCACAGCTGCTGCGTACACCAGGTAAGAAGTCATGTAGAACTTCAATGTAGAAGGGGCATTGATCAACTGTTCATGCATCTCATCACTGATTTGTTTACCCCAGTCAATATGCACCTTCTGCCTCCTTATGATCCTGATGTACTCATACATCCAATCGTGAAAGGTGGATGATTCCGGCAAACCTTTCACTCTGCTCAGAAACGTGATCATATCCTTGACGTCATCTTTGAAGTCACTTCTGAGGAGTCCTTTCGGCCATCTAGAAACAGACGATCTAGGCTTTTTGAGCCATTGAGTATTTATCAATTGTTTGGCTTTATTAGGATCAGCATCGAAAATCTCCTGCGCTTTTGATATAGAAATGTCAATATATTTGTCCATGTGAGGAACCTTGAAGACGATGTCAAAGAAATCGGGGTCGAGTCTTAGAATCTCGTGCCCGGAAGAGTCGATCACACTTCTGCTTTCTCGGATGTAATGAGACGCAATTTGAAGAACAAACTCAGTATTGTGCGCAGCTGTGGGGAACATCGCCACCAAGTGGAGATTGCTGTGTACGATTGCCCTCATTGAATCAGGGAGAGGCTTCGTCTCTGTCAACTTTGTGAAGTCAACCAAGTCTTGATGGCCAACTTCTGTGTCCTTTATTTCTTCAACTTTTGAAAGTACCATAGTTGGCGGATAGACGCCTTGATATTTGTACTTCATCTTGCTTTTTGCTTTCGAAGAAGAAGGAGGTTCTGTAGCAGTCATCAAAAGAAACTGGAACACTGAGCACTCTTAACTTGACGATCTCTGAGAGTAGTCTGCAATCCGTCTAGCCAGAACAAACACAAATTGTTAGGAAACATGGGAAAGCGTGAAACGAGCACGAGGGTGGAAAAGCATGGAGTGGATGGCGAGGCACGCAAAACGATGCACGAATGCAGTAAAACGAAGCTCAAGGATGCACTGGTCAAAAATGGGGTGCATTTGGAAAGGTTTGGGAAAAGCCAGAAAAAAGTGTAAGGGCGCTAAAATTCAGCGCCCTTACATTTTGAGAAATTGCTTTTGGTGTAAGGGCGCTAAATTTTAGCGCCCTTACACTTTTAGTGTTAGGCAATTTTATGACATTCTTCTGATGTCATGGCGCTAGAATTCAGCGCTTTAGCTTTTTGGTGAAAGATGATTTTGATGCAAGGGCGCTAAATTTTAGCGCCCTTACATCTTACAGTGTTAGGTAATTTCTCATTTTCTCAAAAATGTTCTAGCGCTAAAATTCAGGGCCTCTGCTTTTTCTTGAAAGTTTTGAGATGTAGATGCAAGAGGGAATGGCGATAGCGCTCAGGCTTGGAGATGGAATTTTGTTTGAATCATGAGAGCTTGAATTTGCTTTCATCCTATTACATACGCCTCCAAAGATTAGGGGAATTCTTTTTTCACAATGATAAATCCTTTCAACGTTCACCAAAACACATAGAGAGAGACAACATGGATACATTGGATAGATACAAGTTCCACCGAACATCGACCATAGAGGAGAATAAGAGAAGAACGCGTAGGTGGCGAGAGAAGAATGCGTAGGGTAACAAAGGCTCGCCACGATGAAGACAAACGATGGACAGAAAACGTGAATGAAGAACACTTTGAAAGGCGAGAACAAAAACGCGAGTGTATAGGGTAAGAGCATGGAAATGAAAAGAAGGAACGAGCCCCGAATGAATACGCACAGAGGAGAAAGACGTATATGAATGAAGGTTCCATTGCATAAACGTGTAGGAAAATGCGAATGGAGGAGGACGCGAATAGAAAAAATGAATGAAATAAAAACGTGAATGAAGAAATCAAAACGCGAATGTACAAAGATCATATACAAATGACAAGAGTGAAGACAAAACCAAACGAAAAACTTACCAGAGCAAAACGCGAAGGATGTTGAAACAATGGCGAAATCTCCAAAACGCGAACTTGTAGTTGGAAAGAAATCCGCACAGCAAGAGGAGAGGGGAAAATAAAAAGTGAACAACTCAAATGAGAGATGAATTCATTCACTTAAGTTGCAAAATGAAAATTAAAAACCTAACTCAAGTCGTGCAATAAATTTAGGCACGAAAAGTGGCACGATTGACGAAAAACGCGAAATTGTGAAGAAACATGCCAGAGGAATGAAAAAAGTTTTAAGTGTTGAGAAAAAATGTAATGGCGCTAAAATTTAGCGCTCTTGCATTTTTTGGAATTTTCACTTCATGCAGGGGCGCTAAATTTTAGCGCCCTTACATTTCCAGACTTAGCCAAATTTTGGATTTTCCCTGCAGGGGCGCACTTTTTCAGTGCTACTGCATCTTCCGTAATTTGCAAAGTATTAACAGTGAAATGTCGTGAAAGATCTCGTTTCGAAGGTCTTTGCGAGGCGAACAAGGAGGAATGCTTCGAATTGACTATTCAAGAATTGGGAACGTTTTCAAGGTGACTTGAAAATCACCTCTGTTGTGCGTACTTGAACTTCACGAATCCTAGGAAACGGACAAGTTTCGTAGGGGGGTTATCCGTGGAACGAGCGCTGCTAGATTCCGCGATAACAGCTGGCTCCTGCTGGGGATCTTCCTTCGGTTGTTCTTTAGAAAAGAACGAAGGGAGAAGAAATCCAGAATTCAAGTGCCTTTATCCATCCATTGGGCTTGGAGTCAGGCGACGACGACGACAAAAACAAAACACAAAGACTCGAAAGGACTTAAAAAATAAAAAGTATTTACATACCAACGCCGACTCCTTTACTGCGTAAAGTGCTTGAGATGTTGCCCACTGTGAGGAAGGGCAAATGGCGTTCCATCTCCGTATGCTAATAAGAAACTGTTTTCACCATGCAACTGATGTATTTGGAAAGGTCCAGTCCATAGCGAATCAAATTTCCCGTGCATACCTTTTGGCTCTCTCCTTTTGTCCCATAGGAGGACGAGGTCACCAACTTGAAATTCTCGAGACTTGGCCTTCTTGTCGAACAACTTCTTCACTTGATCCTGGTGTTCCGCAATGCGGTCAGCCACCTGAACTCGATTCTCTTCCAATTCGGAGAGATACATGATGCGCTTGTCGACAGAATTGTCAAACGTCTCATCCTCAATGGCCTTAGCCAACTTGAGGGCTGGTAGTTCCAAAGTTATAGGAATCTCGGCATTCAAACCATACAAAAGCTGAAAAGGAGACATGCCGATTGCTCGCTTCGGAGTTATTCTGTCTGCCCACAAAGCGTCAAACAAAGCCTTGTGCCACAAACGTTGATTCTCGTCCACCAGCTTGCGGATTATAGTTACCAGATTCTTGTTACTAGATTCCGCTTGACCATTACCCTGCGGATAATAGTCGGAAGAATGTGACAAAGTGATACCATGCTCGAAACAAAACTCCGTGATCTCATTTGACGAGAAAGCAGAAGCGTTGTCCGCAACAATCTTGTTCGGCACACCGAACCTGGAAATAATATTCTCTTTTAAGAAATTGCACACTACTTCTGAAGTAGCACGCTTGGTAGGTATTGCTTCCACCCATTTGGTGAAATAGTCTGTAGCCGTCAAAACATAGACGTGTCCAGCACTTGACGATGGATTCACTGCACCTATGAAATCAATGCCCCATTGTTGGAAAGGTTCATCAATCACGACAGGTTTTAACGGCAAAGATGCCAATTTTGGACGGCCAACAAACTGTTGGCACAATTCACACTTACGCACCCAAGAGTACGTGTCCTGAAAGAGTGTAGGCCAGTAATACTTTGCTCTCAGGATTTTGTGAGCGGTTACTGGCGCTGAGAAATGCCCACCACATGCCAAATCATGGTAAGATTTCAGCAACTTTTGCTGTTGCTCTTTATCAACACACCTGAGAAATGTTCCATCCATCGCACGCTTATACAAGCCGCTATCCCACAAGACGAAATTAGCTGACTTTAGCTTGACGGTCCTCTTTTCTTTCGGAGTTAAGTGGTTAGGACATTCTCCATATGTCAGGAAGTGAGCTATGTTGGAAAACCATTCATCAGTGGTGCTAACGAATAGTACCATAGGAAGTGTACTAGGATCAACCTCTTCATCTGAGACCTCATCCTCCGAAATTCTCTCACCTGGATTGTTTTCTGCAATGAGTTGACAAAGGCCACGTCCACGTATCAGCTTAGTAGGCTTTATCTCTAGATCATATTCCTGAATCTTAGCAATCCAGTTTCCTCTTTTCGTTCCAAATTCTTGTTGTGTGAGAATAGACTTGACAGTTGAATCTGGAACGAGGACTTTGACATGACTGCCCAGAATGTAGAACCGGAAATGCTTGACGGCTTTCACCACTGCAAAAGCGTGCTTTTCCATCTGAGAATATTTCAACTCGTAATTCTTTAGAGGGCAACTCATGAATGCAATGGGGGATTCAAATCCCTCATCATTTTCCTGCACCAAGATTGCTGATAGCGTATGCTCAGAAGCATAACTGTACATCACAAACTCCTTGGTGTAGTTAGGGCAAACCAATACAGGCGCATGAGCGATGGCCTCCTTGATGTCATCGAACGCTGCTTTGCCTTCTGCCGTCCAATGAAACGTGGCATTACCCTTCATCATGTTCACAATGTGACGGGTCTTTTCAGCAAAGTCTGGAAGAAATCTTCTCAAGAAATTTACCTTGCCGAAAAAGGAATGAACGGCTTTCTTACTTGACGGCAAAGCGAGGGACTTGATTCCATTGACTCTTTCTGAGTCAATCTTAATTCCTTCAGCAGATACTACGTGACCAAGAAGTTTACCTTCTGTCACCCCAAAAGTTGACTTTTTGGGATTGAGGGAAATGCCGTGCTGACGGCACCTTTCCAGAGTTTGTCTCAAATGATAGAAATGCTCATGGCATTGCTTGGAGAACACCATTAGATCATCAAGGTACACCACAATGAACTTACCCATTACGTCACGGAAAGCAAGATCCATGGCACGTTGGAATGTAGCGCCGGCGTTGATCAAACCGAACGGCATCCTACGATACGCAAAGGTTCCCCATGGCGTTGTGAAAGCGGTTTTGTGTTGATCGCTTGAATTCACTTCAATTTGATTGTAACCGGAAAATCCGTCTAGCATAGAGAGCATCTCGGATCCAGTTACATTTTGTAGGACTTGATCCATCACTGGGAGTGGGTAATTGTCTTTGAGAGACAATTGATTTAGATTTCTGAAATCTACGCAAATGCGAATTTCACCATTCTTCTTACGAACGGGGACGATATTGGCTATCCATGTTGAATGATGGATAGGGAAAATTATCCGCGCATTCAGCATCTTTTGAACTTCAGCTAAAATCGTTCCAGAAATCTTGGGATTGTACTGCCTCTGCTTTTGTTTGTAAGGTAAAGCACCAACCTTGAGAGGAATGTCATGTTGCACTTCCTTGGGCCGAAATGACTTTAGATCGTCATATGAATACGCCAAGACGTCGATGTACTCCTGCAGTAGTTGAGCAAACTGTCTTCTTTCTTCGGTCGTGCAACATTTGCCAATGTTGACCATCTTAGGATCGGCCTCAGTTCCCAAATTTATCTGTTCAATCTCATTAGATGAGTCAGAATCTGAGAGTTGTTTCTTTACGTGGCGATCATGCTTATCAAAAAGTTTCTCCAAGGATACCAATCCTTTAGGGATCTTATTCCCTTTGAGTTGGAGATATTCCTCACCCGTGATAGGATCTAGATCGGTCACGGATTCTCGAAGTGGAGAATCACTGCCTTCAAAGTACAATTCATCGAAATTCTCAGCTTTCTCAAGGAAGGCGATAATTTGATGGTCGTCGTTGAAAATCTGCCAGTTTTCTGAATTGTCAGGTACACTTGGGCAGAAAACCAACTCTATGGTGTAGGTAGAACCTTGAAAGTCTTTGTGTGGTACCAAGAGCGTGGCGGAGATCGCAAGGGAATCAGCTCTAGTATTGTATTCTCTGGGAACAACGGAGATATCGAAAGCCTCGAATTCCTCAATGGAATCCCATACTAGATTGCGGTAATGCCTGAGTCTTTCATTCTTTGTTTGATAGAGATTTCTCACTTGACATACTATCAACTCGGCATCACCTTGCGCATGAAGGTTTTTTATACCCTTCTTCAATGCAACTTGCATTCCCAGTAACAGGGCTTCATACTCGGCGGTGTTATTGGTGTTATCAAACTGCAGCTTGAAGGAGAAAGGGAAAAACTTCCCTGATGGCGAAATGAAAACCATTCCTGCTCCAGAACCGGTCGAAGAGCAGCTACCATCGAACTCGAGCAGCCAGACACCGTTGGAATCACCAATTGGAACAGTGTCAAAATCCAAGACTTCATCCTCTGATGAAGATTCATGGTCGGAGATGGACAAATCTCTTGATGACGTTTCATCTGAAGTTGACGAAGTATCATCTTTTTCTAGCTCATTTTGAGTTGAGGATTCTCCTACCTCATCTGTTTGTAGGTAGTAAGTTCCCACGCCTGATGATTCGAACAAAATCTGAGCTCTGGGATCATTGGACTCAACAACTGAAAACTTTGATTCCTTTTCGGGAATCAGCTTTTGCATCACACCTTTTACTGGTATTCTTGCTTCAGACATATCCATACTTAGCTCTCCTCCAACATCTTTGCAGAAATTGCGTCCGAGGAGTATACCGTAGGAAGCTGGTACATCGGCCACGAGGACCGTCATTTTTATCTTCTTCTCCGGGTATGCGGCGAATGCATATTGGGCATCCTTGATCTGACCGATCAATGGCACTTGCTTATTTTCCATGGAAAAGCAACGGCTGAAGGTTTTGGTCATCTCAAGGCCTAACGCAGTAGCTACCTTGGCGGGCATCACATTGTCAGACGCACCAGAGTCTATGACACAGTTACTCAGCTTGAAACCATTTACAAGTAGTGAGATGAAAAATGGATCAATGCGTCCAGAAGCAGTTGGAGGATTAGATACGAGGTTACTCTGTGACACTTTGGGTTTAGGAGTAACTGGGGTCAGGAGGAATATCCTGACTTGGGGAGATCTTTTTATCATTTACGAACTTGACAAGCCTGTCAAATTGGTCGGGGTTGGCTTTGAGGTATTCAGCCTCGGACATTTGAACCTTGGTTTTCTTGGCATGGTCAATGATGTCGAAAGCCTGGAAAGAACTTTGTAGGTTGGAAGCCGTAACTTCACTGATTGGTTTCACAAAAGGCACACTGGTCTTTGGAACGGGAGGATTAGCTTTAGGAACAATGGGAGTTGACGAAGAAGAACGGGGTGCACTTACTTGCGGATTTGCTGCTTTCTTAGGCTGCCAAGGGAGAGGAGATCCTCTTTTGGCAATCGTTATGGGCGGCTTCTCCTTTTCTAGGACAGCAGCGGCTTGAGCTTTGTCAAGTTCACTTTGTTGATGCCGCGTAAAAACAGCATAAGCGTCAGTCACCAAATCATCTTCTTCTTCTTCTTCTTCCATCATTTGCAAATAGCTGATCTTGGAGTCGCCAGCCGATCCAATTTCTTCTTCTTGGAAGAGATCGGCATTTTCTTCTTCAGGATATTCGGGCTGAGCATAATCATCTTGTTCAGTCTCATAGTACCCAGCGGCATTGTTAGCAGGCGGGGCTTCAAGAGCAAGTCGTCCTGGAGGTGCTGGGAGACGATTCTGATTTTTGTTGCCAGCATAGTTAGGAAAAGTCCTCCTAGGGACGTCTTTGTAGTTGTTACCATTGTTATTGTTCGACACCTGCTTCTTAAGAGAGAGAACTTCATTTGCCAACCTTTGGACCATGGGATCTGTGAAATTTGAGCTGGCAGTGGGAGCATTGGCGTTGGATGCTGAAGATCCTGAGGCTTGCATCCTTTTATTTCCGTTAGTTCCCATCCTGATTTCTCCAGCAAGGATCATGTCGTCCTCTAGACTGGTAGCCAATTGCTGGGCTGCTGCAACATTAACAAGATTTTCCCTACGCAAGTAGAAACTTACCTTGGGTAATTGGGTGTTGATGAAGAAGCATTTCAGGTTGTGATCCGTTGGTCTTGCATCATTGGGGATCCGTGTCACCAACTTATTGAATTTTGCCACAAACTCGCGCATAGGCTCGTGAGCTTCTTTACGCATGGTGGTGAGTTGCGCCAATAAAGCATGTGAATCTTCGGCAGGCTTAAACCTTTCTTCAAATTTAGTGCGAAGAGTGGCCCAATTGGTGACGGAAGCATTGGGAAGAGTAAAGAACCATTCGGCTGCAATCCCTTGAAGGGATTCAATGAATAGTCTGACAGAAACGTCTTCGTGCTCAATGCCGAGAACACCGCATACTATGTAAAATGCGGATATGTGCTCATCGGGGTGTTGTTTGCCATCACCTTGAAATTTTGGAAGATGCTTCCTGGATACACGAGGAAGTTCGTGTAAAGGTGGAGTCAAACGGAGGGGACCAAAAGCATTTCCCCACGGTCCTGCAGGTGGTGCGGCCATGACTGGTTGCACAACGGACGCTTGAACAGGACGTCTGCGATAAACTGACCAAACACTTGGGATTGGAGATCTTTGGCTACGTGGAGGGAAGCTTATAGCCCGCTGCAATGGTGACCTTGCTCGTGGAAGAGTAAATGGAAAGTCACGTTGCAATAACTCTTCAAAGAGTGGATCTGTTATTCCTTGAGCCCTCAATCCTCTTGTATATATTCGGTCCGCCAGAATGTAGATCTGAATACAAAGGGTCTTACAGAGTTAACAATATACAAAAGAACAGCAAGAAAAAGGAAACTTATCTACTTCAATCCGAAGCGTGAGGCTCAGATTGCGTATGTAGGTTCCCCAGCGGAGTCGCCAAAAAATTGTTGGGTGAAAATTATGTAATCAACTCTCGACAGATTACACAACTTGGACTTCAGCCACAGCTATGTGAGATATGAATCTCTCCTCTCGGAAAGGGGAGGCGCCCTTCTTACTGCTAAGAGAAACAAAAGTAAATCACAAAAAGTAATTACACAATGTACACGAAATTCACGGAGTGGGGGGGGTGTGTTACATTCATCCTTCTCTCTTTTTTCAGAGAAGATGTTTACAATGTTTCACGTGTTGGAAGTTCCGAATTCTTGATAACTTAAAACTAGCAACCAGCAGTAATGCCAATATCTCTATCTCGTCAAAGCGAAGCGTAGAGATACCAGGAGTAATTAACAACAAACAAAAATAAAGTAAAAAGGGAAAGCTCACGAAGGCACAAAGTCGTTCCGTAGCTTTATCAATGTTGGATCTGTAGATGTATCGTTTGCTACGTTAGAAGCACAAAGTCTTCTTAGACGCAACAATTCTTCAAATAGCATGAACGATTACAAGCACAAAGTCTTGTAGATCATCCAACAAGAGTGTCAATAGCACGAACGATTACAAGCACAAAGTCTTGTAGATCCTTCGACAAAGTATCCAAGAGAATGAATAATTATAAGCACAAAGTCTTATAGATTATCCAACAAGAACATGCAAGAGTATAAATGATTATAAGCGCAAAGTCTTATAGATCACTCAACCAATGATAAACAAAATAACAATGCAATCTAAATAATAGATGTAACACAAAGTTTACATCAACCACTTAGAGTCTTTTAGATTCCTCGAACTAATCACTACCAAATCAAATCAACTTACAAAAGTATCGAATCCAACGCAAAGTCTGGCTTGCAATCCTTTTCTTTATTGATTGAATCTCATTCACAAAGTATGAACGCAAAGTTTCACAAGTTTGCTTACAAAAGGGCAGCACTTCGTTGCAATAGACTAAAAGATAATATTACAATGAAAATCCCTCACATTATATAGAAAGAGGGATGAGCAAAAGAAGGAAAGAGATTGAGAAAATCAGGGAGAGTTAGGTGAGCGATTTTAGGAAATCTCACCTAACTTTGACCAAAGTCGAAGTGTAATTTGTTTTGAAAATGTTACATCTTTGGACTTGGTGTAATTACAATTTACAAAATGATGACATTCAAAAATGTAAATATTTACAAAATGCATAATGGGATGCAGGAATGTCTAACCTTTGGAGAATGAGGGGGCGCTTCCGTCTCTCTTTGCATTGGTAGCGGAAGTGCTTCAAATTTCCTCCTAGTCTCACCTTGCGAACTTCTCATACGGACAAGCGGTGTAATCACAATGGTGTAATTCACCGTGATGATCTCGGCGGATGAGTGAACCTTTTGCACTTGTCAAGATGCGTCTTCAGGTTGTCCAATGTGAGCCTTGTATCACAAATGATGTTCAGCGAGGCTTCTGAGAAGTCTGAACTATCAATCAAATTCATGATGGCTTCCTTGAAGATCAGGGATATTTCTATGGCCGGTAGGAAGATACGATTGTCCTCAAGAAGTTGACCAGGCAACTCTCTGATACTTTTGTCAAGAATGTTGCGGTGCCCGTCGACATCTTCCTGTACTTGGTGAAGATCTTCAATGAGAGGTTGAACCACTTGAATCCTGTGTTTTAGTGATTCTTTTACCTCTACAAACTTTTCTTTGTCGGGAATTACCCCAACCTCCACCAATTTCTTTGAGCTTTACCTGTTTCATTTTCGACCATGACAACAGGCATTTTTCCATGTCTCTGCACTCCTGGGAAAGTACGCTCTTTTCTTTATCAAGCTCTGTGGTGAGCTTGGCCAACATGGTGGTTTTCTCATCCACAGCCAAAATTATAAAGTCAGGTGTTTGATGATCTTTCCGGCAGAATCATACAACACCACGCCTTTGGGCCGATTTGCCAAAAGCACTGGCCAGTTCAGGATCTTCAATACCCACCTGTCGGCGGTTGTGCATTACTTGGTGAACCAGCAAATCTCTTTATGATGGCATAATGCTCACGCCCTCTATTTTGTACATGTCACGAGATTGCTCAACTGTCAGCCTCTGCCATCCGAAGGCTGACTTGCGCTCCGGCTTTGCACTTTCGTTAGTAACCTTGCCAAAAACAGACTGCTTGTCCTTGTGTAGTCCTCATAATGACATCACCTTCTTGATTGATTGGTATGCCAATTTCAGCATACTGGCGGCCTTATCAATATTGACCTCGAGTATACTTTTGCCTTCTTCTTCCTTTGGCCTTTGGAAGAACTATCTCTTGAGTCGAGCTCCTCTGGAGAAATCATTTGCTTTTAAACCCGACACTTGAGATATTAGCCAGGAGGAAGAAAAGTGTGAACCTTCTAGATTCTTGTCGAGTCGGTCGCCATTGCCACCTACGAAGTTATTGTCACATCCCCGAACTCACCATTGGTATCGTGACAATTGGAAGTGTTTGTCATCATCATCACATGGATTGACACATTGGTGATCCGCATTGACTCATTCATGAAGCTTGATTAGATTAGTTCTCGAGAAGTGATATCATCGTTGGCCCGAAAACGAAGCTAGGAATGGGCGATGGTGGAAGCAGCGGTATATCAGCAGTATGGATGCTTGTGCTTGAAGAGGAGTATCAAAGGCTGGGTTGATCTTTGCGAGGGATAGGGATATCTCGGCTGCAGGAATGTTTGTGGTAGGAATAGGTGACGAGGGAACGGGAGGTGGAGGAGTTCTTGACTCAAGAGGGGTATGAGGAACGTTTGAAATCATGGGCGATGATGTTCTGTGGATTTCCTCAACTACGTTCTCGGGAGGAGAAGCAGTTATTTCTTCATCATGCTCGGGTTCCTGTCGATCACCCTCTTGTCTCTCTGATTCTGGCTCACCTTCGAAGTCACCTTCAGATCCTTCTTCAGAATCTTCATCAGACTCTTGCCTGCTTTCAGAAACCTCTTCGGCATCGGAGTCTGCTTCTGCTGAATCTTCATCTTCAGCGGATTGGTCGCTTGAATTATCTTCTTCATCGGAATCTACCTCCTCTAGAATGGGCTTTTTACCCTTTGAACGAGATGGATGGGATTCCGGCTTCTCTGTCTCTTGGACAGCCTGAGTATCTTTCTTGCCAACAGTGAACTTGATCCTTGGACCTCTTCGTGAAGAAGTGGGAACGGCCGCTGATTTGTTTTTGTCGCGGAGTTCTTGCTGTTGGCGTGCTTCTGCCTCGGACTCTTCTCCTTCTGAGTCTGTCCTGAAACTTTTCATTGTATGACCATGTTTGTGTAACCATTCTTCTGTGTTGGCTACGATTGGTCTCAGCCTTTCTCTCATGCTGGTGACCTCTTTTCTAGACCACTGTATTGCAGGCAACGACCTCTTAGCAATGCCTTGCTCATCATAGACAGCGTTCATGATATCACCTAGATCCTCAAAATCCTCTGGTAGGTCAGCGATACCAAGATCTCTGATTTGTTGAACTGTCAATCTACAATAGTCCATCTTCGAATGGCTTCTTCATCTCGCAATGCGGATGTCTTCAAAGCGGTACCTGTGTTGGTGACCTTTTTGCAACTTCTTTCTGACATCTCGGTAGTCAAAATCAAACCTATACCTGTAGGTTTTGATGGTCATGATCTGCATCTCGGCATAGACAGACTTAGCTTTTTGTCTCGATGCGGATGGTATATCTACCCGATGGTGATTGGGAACTTGAATCCGCTTGTGGTTGCTTCTTAGTTCTTTACGCGCGACATCAGCTGTCACGCATGTTTCCATGAGAACCCACTTATCGCAGAAGGAATACGCGTGGTAGCATGTAAGGACAATCGGTGTAACAACCTACTCTCAAATGTAAGTAGCGTTGGGAATTGGGAAAATACATCCAACTTTGCCCACCACATATAAGCCTCATCAGACACTCTTCTTCTTTCCAAGGCTGGATCAAAGTTGAAGAGTAAGGGCGCAAAGAAAGCATCAGTGACCCGTCTGAAATGGTGAAAGCTCTCCTTTAGCTCCAACTGATAGAAATATCTATACACAGGCACCATCATTCGATTCCCCTTTGTAGATAGACCTGGGAATTGTCTCATCACAGCTGCTGCGTACACCAGGTAAGAAGTCATGTAGAACTTCAATGTAGAAGGGGCATTGATCAACTGTTCGTGCATCTCATCACTGATTTGTTTACCCCAGTCAATATGCACTTTCCGCCTCCTTATGATCCTGATGTATTCATACATCCAATCGTGAAAGGTGGATGATTCCGGCAAACCTTTCACTCTGCTCAGAAACGTGATCATATCCTTGACGTCATCTTTGAAGTCACTTCTCAGGAGTCCTTTCGGCCATCTGGAAACAGACGATCTAGGCTTTTTAAGCCATTGAGTATGTATCAATTGTTTGGCTTTATTAGGATCAGCATCGAAAATCTCCTGTGCTTTTGATATAGAAATGTCAATATATTTGTCCATGTGAGGAACCTTGAAGACGATGTCAAAGAAATCGGGGTCAAGTCTTAGAATCTCATGCCCGGAAGAGTCGATCACACTTCTGCTTTCTCGGATGTAATGAGGCGCAACTTGAAGAACAAACTCAGTATTGTGCGCAGCTGTGGGGAACATTGCCACCAAGTGGAGATTACTGTGTACTATTGCCCTCATTGAATCAGGAAGAGGCTTCGTCTCTGTCAACTTTGCAAAGTCAACCAAATCTTGATGGCCAACTTCTGTATCCTTTATTTCTTCAACTTTCGAAAGTACCATAGTTGGCGGATAGACGCCTTGATATTTGTACTTCATCTTGCTTTTTGCTTTCGAAGAAGAAGGAGGTTTCGTTGCAGTCATCAAAAGAAACTGGAACACTGAGCACTCTTAACTGGACGATCTCTGAGAGTAGACTGCAATCCGTCTAGCCAGAACAAACACCAATTTGTTAGGAAACATGGGAAAGCGTGAAACGAGCACAAGGGTGGAAAAGCATGGAGATGATGGCGAGGCACGCAAAACGATGCACAAATGCGGAAAAATGAAGCTCAAGGATGCACTGGTCAAAAATGGGGTGCATTTGGAAAGGTCTGGGAAAAGCCAAAAAAAAGTGTAAGGGCGCTAAAATTCAGCGCCCTTACATTCTGAGAAATTGCTTTTGGTGTAAGGGCGCTAAATTTTAGCGCCCTTACACTTTTAGTGTTAGGCAATTTTATGACATTCTTCTGATGTCATGGCGCTAGAATTCAGCGCTTTAGCTTTTTGGTGAAAGATGATTTTGATGCAAGGGCGCTAAATTTTAGCGCCCTTACATCTTACAGTGTTAGGTAATTTCTCATTTTCTCAAAAATGTTCTAGCGCTAAAATTCAGGGCCTCTGCTTTTTCTTGAAAGTTTTGAGATGTAGATGCAAGAGGGAATGGCGATAGCGCTCAGGCTTGGAGATGGAATTTTGTTTGAATCATGAGAGCTTGAATTTGCTTTCATCCTATTACATACGCCTCCAAAGATTAGGGGAATTCTTTTTTCACAATGATAAATCCTTTCAATGTTCACCAAAACACATAGAGAGAGACAACATGGATACATTGGATAGATACAAGTTCCACCGAACATCGACCATAGAGGAGAATAAGAGAAGAATGCGTAGGTGGCGAGAGAAGAATGCATAGGGTAACAAAGGCTCGCCACGATGAAGACAAACAATGGACAGAAAACGCGAATGAAGAACACTTTGAAAGGCGAGAACAAAAACGCGAGTGTATAGGGTAAGAGCATGGAAATGAAAAGAAGGAACGAGCCCCGAATGAATACGCACAGAGGAGAAAGACGTATATGAATGAAGGTTCCATTGCATAAACATGTAGGAAAATGCGAATGGAGGAGGACGCGAATAGAAAAAATGAATGAAATAAAAACGTGAATGAAGAAATCAAAACGCGAATGTACAAAGATCATATACAAATGACAAGAGTGAAGACAAAACCAAACGAAAAACTTACCAGAGTAAAACGCGAAGGATGTTGAAACAATGGCGAAATCTCCAAAACGCGAACTTGTAGTTAGAAAGAAATCCGCACAGCAAGAGGAGAGGGGAAAATAAAAAGTGAACAACTCAAATGAGAGATGAATTCATTCACTTAAGTTGCAAAATGAAAATTAAAAACCTAACTCAAGTCGTGCAATAAATTTAGGCACGAAAAGTGGCACGATTGACGAAAAACGCGAAATTGTGAAGAAACATGCCAGAGGAATGAAAAAAGTTTTAAGTGTTGAGAAAAAATGTAATGGCGCTAAAATTTAGCGCTCTTGCATTTTTTGGAATTTTCACTTCATGCAAGGGCGCTAAATTTTAGCGCCATTACATTTCCAGACTTAGCCAAATTTTGGATTTTCCCTGCAGGGGCGCACTTTTTCAGTGCTACTGCATCTTCCGTAATTTGCAAAGTATTAACAGTGAAATGTCGTGAAAGATCTCATTTCGAAGGTCTTTGCGAGGCGAACAAGGAGGAATGCTTGAATTGAATATTCGAGAATTGGGAATGCATTTCGAGGTGACTTGAAAATCACTCCGTTGTGCGTACTTGAACTTCACGAATCCTAGGAAACGGACAAGTTTCGTAGGGGGGTTATCCGTGGAATGAGCGCTGCTAGATTCCGCGATAACATACTCTAACTCTACTATCTCATTCTATTGTCTCTACTGAAGGTACAAATGAGGGGGACTCCCCCTTTTATAGATGGCCAAGTCCAGCGGACGGCTCAGATTACAATCAGCTGGATGGCCCAGATTGTGCCACCTCAGCCCTAAACAAGATTCGCCCTAAAAACTGCCATAATGGAGAGTGGGGCAGTAAATGAACAATTAATGGCCACCATCTTCTAGAAGATTCCCGTTTGTGGACGCATTCACACTATTCTCGATCTTCCTTTTGACGTTGTTCTTCAACCTCGCTCCTTGTCACTTGAGTTGGGTACATACTAAGTCTCAACACTTAGTCATTTTCTCCAAGTATTCGCTTCATCTCTTTAAGTCACCACCATTTAGTCTCGACTTTCCACCTGCAAAACAAGCAAGGAGAAGAGCATCAGAACACTTCATAATATAAATTCAACTTACTTACCAGGATTTTCACGCTCTAACATCCAAGGGTTCATCGTCTTCACTAGCGAACTTTGCGTTCAATCCTTCATGCCCTAGCCAAATTTCCAACCCATCTTGTATTCTGCTTGGCGCACTTCACTCTGACATTTCATCCAACTCAGGCTCGAGAAAAATGCACTCATCAGGAATTTAATCAAAAATTATCTAGGTGCCTAAGTTCAAATTCATCCGCCAAGGCGACATATTTCAACATCTTTTCTTTTCTTGCCTTAGAAATTTTTTCAAATTTCCCTTAAGAAATTCATCAACACGGTGCCCATCAAAAATATTCACCCTGAAGGCCTCGACAAAGTGTAGAAGACTTTAAAATCCATTCCTCATCGACAATCTTCAATACCCAGAAGAAAATTTCTTTCAGAACTTGTCGAATTCATGGGTATACAACGAACGGGTTCATTTAATTTTTGAATTTTGAACCTTAGAAAAAATGGTTTTCATCAAATTTAATCCATTTCTTCAACTCCAGGCGTATTTCCTTGCTCGGCCTTGAAAATTTTAACAATTTCATGAAGCTAGTACCTTCTGGCATATTTTACAGCCAATTCCTTCTTGCCTCAGAAAACTTTATCCCTTCAAGTCTAGGCGCAAATAGAGGATCACACTTCAAGTTTCACATACTTAGAATATTTTTATCTTTCCACAAGTCAAAGGCGCAGTCAAGGGGTTGAGGTTCAAATTTTCCATACTTAGCATATTTCCTAGCTCAACACCTTGGAATCTTTCACTTTGCATGCATCACGCCTTGGAATTTCCACTTGCCTTCTAATACCTTGAGGGCGCATATGGCTAGGCAAGCTTCTAGTTTTCATAACTTAGAAAATTTCAAGGACTTCCCTCCTTTGTTGGGCGCATTTTAAAGGGTGCACTTCAAATTTAAAACACTTAGAAAATTTTTCAAGTTCTTCTCTTTCCAGGTGCATATGGAGGGGTCTTCTCCCAATTTTGCAACACTTTAGAACACTTTTAGCTAGCATACTACCTTGGCAAGGTGGGGCGCATTTCACCCCCTATACTTTCATTTTCAACCACTTAGAAAATTTTCCATCTCTTCTTTGAAGCTGGGGCGCAAATAAGAGGGGCTACTTTCAATTTGTAACACTTGGAAATTTTACCCAACTTCTATTTGGCAAGGGCACATTTAAGGTATCCAACTTCAAGCTTAAATGCCTTAGAAAATTTTCAATCACCTTCTCTTCTCCTTGGGCGCAAATGGAGGGATGAACTTCAAATTTCACAGAGTTAGGAACTTTTTCAAATTTTTATGCAAGGTGAGGCGCATTTGAGGCCCTCTGCTTTTAATTTTCCACACTTAGCCAAATTTCATGGAGCCTCTCATGAGTCAAGGCGCATTAAGGGGTGCTTCCTTCAAGTTTTGGTGCCTTAGAAAAAAAATTTTCCCCCATGCTTCTAACTTAGGCGCATTTACTAGGGTCACCTTCCACTTTCCAAGACTTAGAAAATTTGACTTGCTTCCATCCTCTTCAAGGGCTCATTTTGGAGGGTGTGCTTTCACTTTTCATACTTAGAATATTTTTCAAGCTTTTCAAGCTTGAGGGTGCAAATGGCAGGGTCTGCTTTCAATTTCCATACTTAAACTTTTCAACACTTGGCCTCCTTAGCTCCTGGGCGCATTTGGCAGGGGCAACTTTCAATTTTGACACTTAGAAACTTTTTCCATCTCCTATCTTGAGTTGGGCGCATTTAGCCCCTCATGGTTTTAATTTTCAATACTTAGTGAATTTTTACTCCAACTTCAAGTTCAAGGGCGCACTTCATCATGGAGCTTTAAACTTTCCAGGCTTAGAAAAAAATTCAAACCACCTTCTCAAGCTAGGGCGCATTTAGGACCCCCTACTTCTGATTTTTTGATACTTAGAAAATTTTGAAGCTCCACATGCAAGTTTAGGCGCATTTTGGGGCTTGAGCTTCAAATTTTGATAACTTAGAGAAAATTTCATCAAGCTTTAACCTCAAGGGCGCATTTGGAGTAGGCAACTTCAAGTTCCTAACACTTAGAATATTTTCACCCTCATTCTTTCCTCAAGGGCGCATTTTCATGGGTGAGCATCAAGTTTTAATGCCTAAGTAAAATTTTCATCCTTTTGCAAGCTAAGGGCGCATTTTGACCTGTGAGCTTCCATTTTTCCAGACTTAGAAAATTTTCAAGGCTCTTGCCCGCTTGAGCGCGCATATCATCCTATGAGCTTCCATTTTCAATGCCTTACTAAATTTCCTGCCTCATCTTCAGCTTTTAAAGGCGTTCTTCACTGGCTGGACTTGAAAATTTATCAATTTCAGTGAATTTTATGCTCTTTGCCTGATTTAGGGCAACTTGATCACGCTAACCCTAATTTTCTATTTTTAGAAAGTTTTTTAACTTTGCACTTCAAGCTAATTTCAAGCTCCAAAAAGGCTGGATTTCGCTTTGTTCTGAACCTCGGGATGTGTTTGTGCTACTGATGCCTGGTACCAGCCTGTACCTGCTATTTTTAGCAACTTACTAAAAATAGCAATTGCTCAGAATGTCTTCAAATTTTGCGTGCCGATTGCCTGAAGGGTATTGATCGTGACTAGACGCTGCTTCTGCCTGGCTGTTGTGCTTCGCCCTTGATTTTAGGAAACCCTAATTCTTTTGCACAGGCCTACTAAAAATAGTAAGTGCTTGATTTTCCGTCCTCTGCAACTCCGTTCACCTTGAAATTCGCGCCATGGGATCCTTGTCAGCTGCTTGACCTGTTCATACTGACGCTTCATGCTAACTTGCTATTTTTGGCATGTTTCTGGGGGTGGCTTACTATTTATAGTAACTGCTTGCTTATGAGACTTCCACAACTCCGTTTGACCTGAAATTCGAATGACGCACTACTCACCACGTGACCTGCCTGTTGACGCATGCGCATGCGGCTGACTTTCTATTTATAGCCTGTTTCCAAAATGACTTACTATAAATAGTAAGTGCTCCGTTTGCCTTCAAATTTTATCAGCAGATAGCCTGAAAGATGCTGATCGCGGTGGTTTACACCGGTTTTCAAAAATTTTGACTTTTTACCCCTCCTTTTGGGTCTCAAAGCTGGAAACCCTAATTTGTCTTGCATGCATATCAAACGACCTCCGTTTGACTTCGTTTCTGTTGCATTGCGATCAGTTCATGATTCTGAAGTGCTGGGAGGCAGCTGCCGAAATGTATTTGCTAAAAATAAAAAGTTCCTTAATGAGTGACCATCT
This sequence comes from Sequoia sempervirens, assembly GCA_007258455.2. Lineage (NCBI taxonomy): Eukaryota > Viridiplantae > Streptophyta > Pinopsida > Cupressales > Cupressaceae > Sequoia > Sequoia sempervirens. Next base: position 142,495,946 of record VDFB02000363.1, on the reverse strand, counting down.
CCGTTTGCATGTCACATCATCGCGAAGCTCTCAAAAAACCCATAAAGAATATGCCGACATGCAAACCCTAAAAATAGCCTCGGAAGACTGAATTCTAAAAGTTGTTATCTTGCTTTGCATGTCACACCATCGTGAAGGTCTCGAAAAACCCACAAGGAATCTCCAGACATGCACTAAAAAACTCTTCATCTAGGCCCTGAAATTGGCTCCGGAAGCTGAACTGCTAAAAATAGTAAGTTGTCTATTTCAGCTCAAATTTAACTTATGAGTAGCTTGATGTGTCCTTAACGCATTCTGGCTGTCGGAACTTTGAAAGTGCTGACGAAACGCCTCCAATTACACATTTACTAAAAATAGTAAGTTGCTAGATTTCACTGAAATTGAGTTGGGAACCTACTGGAAGCACACTGACCACGGCATTAATCTCATATTTCAATTTATTCACTTCATTCGACCTCGGATTGACCAGAAAGTCAGAAACCCTAATTTCAGACTTGGCCAAATTTTACGTTGAGGTTCAATGGCGGGCACATCCCAGAAAGACGGACAGTAGAAAAGAGAGACAACAACAAAACGACCGAAAATCAAAGCCAAAATTAGGGGGGTCCCCATTTGCAATGGGGCGATGTGTGAAAAAGGTCACAACAATACCCTCGTAAAAACAACATAGCACAATGAACCTACTGAGGGTATTCCAAAGCATATCGGAACCTTGGAGTTGAACATGCGATCTTTCTTGCAATCTTAGCACATGAAATTCTTTGATCAAGAGATAATGGAGTAGCTTTCGGATTACTTTGTTCTACTGATTGGTTCGGTCACAAAAATCACATCAACAGGACTCATTCGCCACCGATGGCGAATCAGTCCACTTTTGAATTTTTGAATATTCAAAGGTGTTGACGTGGTTTTTGCGACTACACCAACACAGAATAAAGTCGCCAACAGCTACTCTATCCTCTCTTGAACAAAGTTTGCTGCGTGCTAAGATTGTGAGATAGATCATACATTTAACTCCAAGGTTCCTTCAGTGCGAATAGTCTCAGTTGGATTGATGTGATTTTCCTGGTATTTCAAGGGGACTTACACAATTGTTCGACAGTTGACAGTAGACAGTAGATTAAGGGGTTTTCATGTAATTTGAATGATTTGGCAAGTGAGCACAAGTTTCCTAATTTAACCAGAAGTGGACTGAAATTAAATGAGTGAAGGGCGTAAGAAGCTTATGTTCTATTCTAAATGCAAGATATGTGGAGCTCAACTTCAGCAGACTTCAACCAAATTTCACTTAGCCTCGCATAGGACAGCTTCAGCGAAATAGGTGCAATCTTCAAAGGAGTAACGAAAGGTATTCAGATTATAGTTCGACATACATATACCATCATAAGGATGATACAAGCATAAGAACCACAATCGAAGTTAAGTTTGAGGTATTTTCCAGTTGACCACGCAAGGCAGACTTACCATCAGTAAGTTGCTAGTGGTATGGATAAAGAGAAGCTACTTCGATCAAACACCACAAATCCAAACTAAACTACTTGCATGAAAATTAAATCCTACCTGAAATTGAAGGAAGAAGAAACCTCACAAACTATTCATGACAAAAGTGGAGTTCACCATCAATGAAATTCTTTTATTATGATTAGCTTTCGTGACAATTTCTTACAAAAATTCTCAAAGGGAGAATTCCCCTTCTCTTTCAAACAATGCAATGAAACTAAACTATTCTAACTCCAAAAATGTCTACTCTCTACTCTGCTCTGATATCCAACTGATTAACTACTAGTGTACAAATGAGGGGACTCCCCTTTATATAGCTGGCCAAGTCCAACGGACGGCTCAGATTACAATCGGCTGGATGGCCCAGATTGTGCCACCTCAGCCCTAAACAAGATTCGCCCTAAAAACTGCCATAATGGAGAGTGGGGCACTAAATGAGCAATTAATGGCCACCATCTTCTAGAAGATTCCCGTTTTAGACGCATTCACACTATTCTCGATCTTCTTCTTGACGTTGTTCTTCAACTTCTTCTTTGTCACTGGAGTTATACTAAGTCTCAACACTTAGCCATTTTTCGCAACTTTTCTTCCTTCAAGGTTGAAATGTAATCGTGGAGTACTTGCTTCATCTTCCTAAGTCATCGCCTCTTGGTCTCGATGTTTTTCCTACAAAACAAGCAAGGAGAAGAGTATTAGAACACTTCATAACATAAATTCACTTTACTTACCTGATTTTCACGCTCTAACTTCCAAGAGTTCACCGTCTTCGCTAGCCAACTTTACTTTCTTCATGATCTGTAGGCTGGGGCATATAACACCTGTGCATCAAATTTCAGTGCCTTGGACAAAATTTCAACTCCCTCAGGGGCGCATTTAAGAGATGCACTTTTAAAATCATCTTTCGAGAGTGTTAGCTTCAACTGCATCATCTTCAAGGAATTCACTTCACCAGCTGGAGCTCTGATACTCAATTTTGTTCATCTCTGACTCTGGAAGATTAGTCCCACGAAGAATTCAATCTAATTCACCTAGGCAATCGACTTAAAATTCATCCACCAAGGCATTTTATCTTCAAAAACATCATTTATTCCCTGCCTTAGAAAATTTTTAAATTTTTCCTTAGGAAAATTCACAATTCAAGTGCCGGTTAAATTCTTCATCCCGAAGGCCTTGGAAAGGTGCAGAAGACTTTAAAATCAACTCCTCATCGAAGATCTTAAATACCCAGAAGAAAATTTTCTTCAGAATGTGTAGAATTCATGGGTGTACAACGAATGGGTCCATTTAATTTTTTGAATTTTGAACCTTAGAAAATTAATTTTCAACAAAATTTAATCCATTTCTTCAACTCCAAGCGCATTTCCTTGCTCTGACTTGAAATTTTTTTATTGACCCTGTGCAGCTGGCATCTTCTGACTTCATCTCTGGAAATTTAATCCAAATTTCATACTTCCAAGTCCAGGCATGATTTTCCTCTAGGGAGGTGGAATTTGATAATACTTAGAAAAAAATATTTAGATTTCCTTAGAAAATTTTTATTTGATCTTCAAATCATCTTCCTGTTGTGAGAAATTTTTTATTGTTTCGACTCACTTAGAAAAATTTTCTTCTTGAATGCCTTGGGCACATATAGAGGTCTCAGCTGTCAATTTTCACCAATTAGAAATATCTTTGATCACTCACCTTGATGCTTTGGGCGCATATACTACCCTGTGCTTCCATTTTCCATCACTTAGAAATTTTGCTAACCTTTTCTCCAACCTCTCCACAAGTCAAGGCGCATTCAAGGTCTTCAACTTTTAATTTAGAACACTTAGAAACTTTTACCACCACTCCTCCACCTCAAGGGCGCATTTTGCTAGTCAAGCTTCCACTTTGAAACACTTAGAATATTCTCAGGCCACCTTCCCAATCTTGGGCGCATTTCATAGGGGGAGCTTCTATTTTCTCACACTTAGAAAAATCTTCAACTCATCCTCTTTGCTGGGCGCAAATCCATGGGATGCAATTCCAATATTTATGCCTTAGAAACTTTTAACCACCCTTTCTTAAGCTGGGCGCATATGAATGTGTGAGGTTTCAATTTAGACACTTAGAAAAAAAATTTACTCTCTTCATGCTAGACAAGGGCGCATTTGCAAGGGTAAGCATCAAATTTTCCATACTTAGAAGATTTTGATTCACTTTCAAAGTGGGGTGCATTTCACCCATGGAGCTTCCAGTTTAACTTGCCTTAGAAGTTTCTTACCTTGGAAAATTTTCAAAATCTCCACTCTTAGCTTTAGGCGCAATTGGAGGGGTCTCCTTTCAATTTTCACTTCCTAGAAATTTTTATTCATCTACTTCAATTTAGGCGCATCTACCACCTTGAGGTTTCACTTTATCAACACTTAGAAAATTTCTCAAACTCCATCATCTTGCTAGGCGCATTTGCTTGGTCAAGCTTCCAATTTAAGAAAGTTAGAGCATTTTCTAACCTCTTCTCAGCTTGGTGGGCGCATTTAGCACATTGAACTTTCAATTTGTGACCTTTAAACATTTTTCCAACTCCTCCTTCAAGCCTAGGGCACAAATAACCATGTGAGCTTTTAATTTGATGACAAAAAAATTTCGAGGCCCCTCTTTACCTTGGGCGCATTTAGCCCCTCATGCATTCAATTTTCATGCCTTGGAATATTTTTCACCCTCCTCTTGAGTTAAGGCGCATTTGGAGGGTTGAGCTTCAAATTTGTAGCACTTAGAAGATTTTCATGTCTCCTCCAGCCTCAAGGTGCATTTCAGGTGTCCAACTTCAAGCTTAAATGCCTTAGAAAATTTTCAATCACCCTCTCTTCTCCTTGGGCGCAAATGGAGGGGTGAACTTCAAATTTCACAGAGTTAGAAAATTTCCACCAACCTTCAGCTTTTAAAGGCGTTTTTCACTGGTTGGACTTGAAAATTTATCAACTTTAGTGAATTTTATGCCATTCACCAAATTTAGAGTGACTCGTTCATGCTAACCCTAGCTTGCCCTAACTTTCTAATTTTAGAAAGTTTCCCAAATTTTGAATTTCAAGCTAATTTCAAGCTCCAAAAGGCTGGATCTTTCTTTGTTTTGAATCTCGGGATGTGTTTGCGCTACTGATGCCTGATATCTGTCTGTACCTGCTATTTTAGCAACTTACTAAAAATAGCAATTGCTCAGAATGTCTTCAAATTTTGCGTGTTGATTGCCTAAAGTGTGGTGATCGTGGCTGGAGGCTGCATCTACATGGTTGTTGTGTTTTTCCCTTGAATTTATGAAACCCTAATTCCTCTGTACCAACCTGCTAAAAATAGTAAGTGTCAGATTTTCCATCCTCTGCAACTCTGTTTGATCTGAAATTTGCGCCAAGGGGTTTCCTTCATCTGTTGGACCTGTCTACACTACAACCCCATGCTGACCTGCTATTTATAGCATGTTTCTGGAGGTGGTTTGCTATTTATAGTAACTGCTCAGTTTCATGATTTCCACAACTCCATTTGACTTGAAATTTGAATGGCGCGCTCCTCACCACATGACCTACCTGTTGACATCGACGCCTGCTGCTAAGTTTCTTTTTTTAGCCAGTTTCTAGAATGCCTTACTATAAATAGTAAGTGATCCGTTTGCCTTCAAATTTTATCAGCGAATAGCCTGAAAGATGCTGATCGCGGTGGTATACACTATTTTTTGAAAATTCTAACTTTTTACGTCTCTTTTTGGGTCCTGAAGCTAAAAACCTTAATTGGTCTTGCATGCGTATCAAATGACCTCCTCTTGTCCTCGTTTCTGTTGCATTGCGATCAGTTTGTGATTCTGAAGTGCTGGGAGGCGGCTGCCGGAATGCATTTGCTAAAAATAGCAAGTTGTTGAAGGAGTAATTATCCTGCTTTGCATGTCACACCACTACGTAGGTCTCGAAAAACCCACAAAGAATCACCTGACATGCAAAGAAAACCTTGACATGCAAACCCTAAAAATAGCCTCTGAAGGCTGAATTCTGAATGTTTTTATCTCACTTTGCATGTTATACCATCACGAAGGTCTCAAAAAACCTAGAAGGAATCTTCAGACATGCATTGAAAAACTCTGCGTATAAACCCTAAAATTTGCTCTAGAAGCTGAACTGCTAAAAATAGAAAGTTGTCTGTTTTAGCTCAAATTTAACTTGTGGGTAGCTTGATGTGTTCTGGACGCAGCGTGACTGTCGGATTCTCAAAAATACTGAAGGATTGCCTGTAATTGCACACTTACTAAAAATAGTAAGTTGCCAGAATATGATGAAATTTCAGTGGAAACCTGCTGGAAGCACACTAACAACAATGTTAGTCTCAAATTTCAAGTTATTCACTTCATTTGACTACAAATTGGCTGGAAAGATGGAAACCCTAATTCTGAGACTTGGCCAAATTTCACGTTTAAATTCAATGACGGGTACGTTCCCTAGAAGGCAGACCATGGAAAAGAGACACAGAGAGAGAGAGAGAGAGAGAAACCAAAGCCAAAAGACCAGAATGGAGCAAAAATTAGGGGCCCCCATTTGCAATGGGGCGATGTGTGAAAAAGGTCACAACAAAAGGTTGACTCCCGAGCTTTCGGTCTTCACTTCGGCTTCCTACAGGTGTTCGCTTCCATAAATGTTGTATTCGAGCCTAAAATGACTTTTTTTTAATATTTTGACTTGAAGGATGAAGAGATGACTTGAATGATTTTGAAATATAATCTTCAATGATTCTTAAGCCTCCAAGACTCCTAAATCTACATACAAATAAGACAATAAAGATAAATTGTTGATAGTTAGGGCATGGGGGTTTGCCTTGGTCAAACCCCGTTTGGGTAATTAAACCAAAATGATGAAATAAATTAGTAAGACATGCAACAATGGAGATAATTACCTTGTCATGATGATTTGATCTTGAAAGTCTACAACATATTATGAATATTTAGCCCTTCAATGTCCTTAGAAGCTCAATTGAAGACTTGCAATGAGAAATCCCTACGTTGCTTGACTTGTGATAGAATATAGATGAATAATGGATGCTTGGATTGATGAGAGGGATTGATAGTTTTAAAATGAGGATAAAAACACTTATTATAGTCAATTGTGCCTTAGTATCCCGACTATATGTCATGACAGGCCGACATGAAGAAAATTAAAGTTTCAACCTAATTTTTCCCACTCAAACCTTTAAAATGACTCAAAATGGGACTCATTTGCCACTAATGGCGAATGGGTCCCATAGGGGTCATTTTTGCTAGTTGCAATGTCAAGAAGTAAGAAAATTAGGCTTATATGATGACTATGTCGGATATTTGATCAAAATATGCCTCAACATGTACAATATGGTTTAATTAAGGCCTATTAGTGATTATGTAAATGTTAAATAGGGCTTGGGATGCATAAATCAATGTGAAAGTGTGATTAAATACACTTTACAACACTAAAATTAGGTCCACATAGCCTAGAAGGGCACAAAAACCAATGTGAATGTATAAATCACACTACAACACTAGTTTGTCATTAAGTTCACATTAAGAATCTTCTAGATTGATGTAATAATGTTATCAAACACATTTTATAATGTTGAATTAGGAAGAAATGGGTTCATTAAGTCTAGAAGAGCGTGAAAGCATCTTACAACACTGTACAACACCTTTACAAGACATCATTAAAAGCATTTTATTTAATTTGCAAGGGTCCAAGACCTAGTGTGGATACATAAAATGTCTCACAACACTATATTAAGACCTCATTAAGTCCATTTTATCATGAATTAATTCCATGTCAAGTAAAGGGTCCTTTTTTCTACGGCTCATTTAGCCCCCACTTTAGTGAGCGGATGAACTTGCTTCAAACTCACACTAAAGTAGCCATTCAAGAGAGATCCACATGTAGGGAAAGCCACCAAGATACAAAATCATGCAATGACAAGAATTAAAGAACAGAAAAACGAGGTGATACTCACTATGGGGCCATGGAACTAGTTGTCCACGGGGTGAGAAAGCCCAAAAGGTAAGATACATACACTAGTTGGTATGCACTCACAAAAAAAAAGGTGGCTATGGGGAAAAGTCATGCCGCTAGTTGGGCTTCTTGCTCAACCATGTTAAAGCTATACCGCTTGATAACTTTAACAAGGTGTCACAAAGAAAATGCTCGAAAAAGAAAGATACCACAATTATGCAAGTTGCGTTATGCAAGGTGTAAAAAATGCAAAAATGTAAAATGCGAAGGATGTTCAAAGGAGTCTTGTTCAATTTATGCAAGGTTAGTCACTTAGGGAACATTGTGTCTAATGTCTCCAAGAGAGGACCAATCAAAGAATAGTATATTCACAACTTAGGGGATGCAGTATGTCGCATCAGGCCACCAAGAGGAATGTAATATGTTGAGATAGATCACACTTATGAAGGACATTACACCCAATGTCATCCACAAAGTGAGAAACGCGTCATATAAATGACAAAGCTACACTAGGAACCAAGAATGCAAAAGAATTATGGTAATGTATGCCCCCACTTTAAAGGAATTGCTACACACCTGTCTGTGAGAAATTGCTTTAAAGTAGAAGAAGAGAGAAGAAGACATTAGAGCTTACTCAGAAAGCCCTATGCCAAGTCATATGTTTCCTATAAGCTACGTCATGAAGAAAGGGTAGTATGTCACATGCGATTCAATCTTAAGATACGTCATCCACATCCCAAGCTTGCTCTTATATATTCATGAAAGGTGAATGACTAGGCAAAAGAGACAACGACAAGTGACATACAAGGACAAGGCTATCAGACCCCTTGCCCCCCACTGAGTGTAGGGAAAAGGTGAGCCTGGAATGGAGGAGAGTTATTGTAGTTAAATGAGGGAGGGACGTGTTGAGGAGAAGGATTGGTTATTTTAGAAGAACACAAATCCTTTTGAATTTTATGTGTCATTTTGTCATGAGGGATAGGAGTTATATTGCTCCTATTACCACCATGGGGTGATTTGAATGGAACACAAGGTTGGTTGGGTGGAGATTGGGATATGAAACTCCAATGACTACTAGAACATGTGTCTGAAAATGAATTGTTTTTGTATGACTCTTTGGACCATGAGGGTGAGATTTTGGAAATGTTATGGAAAGGAGGTGTAGAATCTAACGACCCCCAATTATCACTAAAGAGTTTTGTTGTAGGTGAAGAGTTAGGACCAACTTGTATAGGTTCAAGTTCTGATCTAGGAATGGAAGGATTAGGGGAGTTAGAAGTGTTGTGATCAGTTGACACATAGCTTCGCTCTTCTACATCAACCGTGTATAACTTCTTGTTGTATTCAAAATTCATGACACGGTGAAGGGTAGATGGGACTCCTTTAATAAAATGAATCCATGGTCTACCTAGGATAAGATTGTATGGAAGGGGTTCTTGCATGATATGAATAGAGGTAGGCAACACTACAGGTCCAACCTCAATAGGTAATGTGATCATCCCAAGGGGTTGCCTATGAACATTGTCAAAGCCACGAATATGAATATCATTAAGTTGAATGAGATTTTTGTCCATGCCAAGTTGTGTAAGAGATCCATGCTACAAACATTAATCTCTGATCCATTATCGATGAGAGTATTCCTAACTAGAGTTTCATTAATGATCACCTTTATCATCAAGGGATCATTTTTTTGTTGAATCTCAAGGGAGGGTAATTCATGTTTAGGGAATGTGATTTCTGACTGGGTGGCTTGCAATGTATGAGGGGAGGATGTCTCATGATTTGATTTGTTGTAAGATTGCATCTCTTCCTTCTATATTTCCCACATTTTGTGAAAGAGAAGTTTGACTGTTGGTGAAAGTTGAATAAGATCCCATACAAATATATTAACAAGAGTCTTTTTAAGATCTTCAACAGTAGGAACTTTATGAGGAAAAGGTAAGGAGGTAGGAGTGTTGTGTGGTCCTCCAGATGTTTGAGTCACTAAGTTACAACTTAGTGGCTGCAAAACATTGTTATGAGTAGATTACATGATGGATTTCAAGACAGTTCTGAATTTTTTGTGTTTTTCACTAATGGAAGATGACTTGGGAATCTCACTAAGTAAAGGAGATCCCACTTGTGTCGTCATAACCTCAAAATTTTGTCTTGATTGGCATGAAATGTTCGAGAAGGGGATTCTAATGCCACTTGAGTATCATCTCCTAAGGAAAGGTTAGTGGATGAAGGATGTGTGCCCATGGTCATATTGTTTTGCATTATGATATTCTCCCTACGAGAGGAGTTGTTAGAAGAACTGCAAGCCAAATGTTGTTGACATTCAAAGTTTGGTTCTTCTAAAAGAACTTCATTGATAGTAGGGGAATGATCAATGGGTGAATGATTGTGCTCCATAAGGGTTTCCCTAGGAGAAGGGGGACAACTAAGATATTCATAACCTTCCTCAAACAAATCATCTACTTCATAACTATCAGAGACACTAGGAGAAGGGAAAATGTTATTATCATGATTATTTATGTTTAAGTTGTCTTGTTGATCAATGTCTTGTCCACTAAGAGAGGTAAAAGGAGAGAAACAACTTAGATTCTCAACACTCTCATTGATTGGTTATTCTATCACCAAAACATCTTCTTTTCCAATAGGAGAGATATTAGGAGAAAAACAAATATGATCATGAGGAATGGCCAAAGTTGTATTATCTTTCACTAAAACATTCTCATAGGGAGGGGATAGGAAGTGTTTCTTAACATGTTTACATATGCAAGGTACAAGCATTGTTTGAATAAGAATTGAAAGAAAATGTAACCATTTCATGCAATGTTTCAGCAATAGGAACAATGTATATGCAAATGTAGAAAACATTCTTATCCAATATATGCAAGATTTGAAGAATGCAAACAATGTACATGCAAGAATGAAAAGAACTTTTAACAAACTTATGAATTTTTTTAGGAATAGAAACATTGGATATGCAAAAGTGAAAAGTACTTTGATCAATGTTATCCAAAATTGCAGAAATGGAAACATTTTCAGATCTAATGATGCTTGGAATTGAAGTGATTGGAAAAATGACTATCTTAAATTGATGTTTTTGAGATAAATGCATAAAAGAAATGCTCCAAAAACCTTCTAGACTTATACTATATGATACTAGGAGTCTTAAGAAGCATAAAAATGAGATTTTAGATGTTGTTTCAGTCAGTCGAAAATATGTACAGGGACTAATTCGCCACAAATGGCGAATGAGTCCCAGTAGAGTTGTTTTGCAAATTTTTCAAAAATTATGAATGGTTTGTGATGTGTGTGAGGTTGTAAGGTGCATACATAAGATGGAGATGCAGAATTTCAGAGATTTTTAAGGAAATTGTAGGCAAAAAGCAAGCTAAATGCACTTTTTTTCTAATGCAAAAAAAAATGAAACTAAACAATGCATGAAATGAGCTATTTTGAGTGAGATCTAGTTAAATGCATGCTCCAAAAATGTAACTGGCAGGAATATACAAGTTAAGGCACCAAATAGAAGCCTAAAAACAAATTTCTGAGTTTTGGAAAATGTTGTTTCAGGGGTCAGAAGGGACTGATTCGCCCAGGGTGTCGAATGAGTCCCAGTATAGACCTTTTTCAAAATTTTCAGAAATTTCAGACTATTTTTTAGGAATTCTGATAGCCAAAACACATACCTAAATGAAAAATGCAGAATTTTAGTAAATTTAAATGAATTTAGATGCAACAAATGCAACCTAAATGGACTTTTTATGAATGCAAGTTTTAAAACCTAGCGTACAAACTAATGCAAATCCAAATGCAAAATGAATGTAAGACTAGATCAATGATAAATGATGCCAAAATTAGATCAAAAAGTATTCTAAAAGTCTGGTTCACCAAAATGTGACAAATTTTTGGATCAAGTGGACTCTCTGACTCTTATAGGTTTTTTCACCTAAAAGGAGAGAGATCAGATCCAAAACTACTTATGTAACACTGAAATTAGCATGTATGCAATGTGATATTATGTAAATGATCTTAACTAAATGCAATTGACTGATTAAGATGATCTAAAATGAATGCAAAAGTCCAATTTAAGCTATGTTTGAAAACACATTGTGTAATGCAACAATGAACTAAAAACAAATGCAAAGCTAAACATAAATGAATGAAACTTAAAGTGTGCACTTGGTACTTTGAAGGAGATTGGAAATTGTTTTTGAAATGCTATTGATGCTGAAATTTAGGCCTGGAGGGACTCATTCGTCATTCTGGGCGAATCAGTCCCAGTTTTTTAAAACTGAACCGGAGCCCGTTTCAGACAAAAGGGTATCTAGAAATGCAAAAATTGAAAAATTGACCTTGGAGTGGGACTCATTCTCCACCCATGGTGAATCGGTCCACTTTTGAATTTTTGAATATTCAAAGGTTGACTTTGAAGCTTTCGGTCTCCACTTCAGCTTCCTATAGGTGTCTGCTTCCGTAACTGTCATATTCGGGCCTAAAAGTGACTTTTTGTTGATATTTTGACTTGAATGATGAAGAGATGACTTGAATGATTTTGAAATATAATCTTCAATGATTCTTAATCCTCCAAGACTCCTAAATCTGCATACAAACAAGACAAGAAAGATAAATTGTTGATTATTAGGGCATGGGGGTTTGCCTTGGTCAAACCCCGTTTAGGTAATTAAACCAAAATGATGAAATAAATTAGTGAGACATGCAACAATGGAGATAATTACCTTTTCATGATGATTTGATCTTGAAATTCTGCAACATATCATGAAGATTCAGCCCTTGAATGTCCTTCGAAGCTCAATTGAAGACTTGCAATGAGAAAGCCCTAGTTTGCTTGACTTGTGATAGAAGATAGATGAATAATGGATGCTTGGATTGATGAGAGGGATGGATAGATGTAAAATAAGGATAAAAACACTTATTTATAGTCAATTGTGCCTTAGTATCTTGACTATACGTCATCATAGGCTGACATGAAGAAAAATTAAAGTTAAAACCTAAATTTTCCCGCTCAAACCGTGAAAATGAATCAAAATGGGACTCATTCGCCACTAATGGTGAATGGGTCCCATAGGGGTCATTTTTTCTAGCTAGAATGTCGAGAAGTAAGAAAATTAGGCTTGTATGATGACTATGTTGGTTATTTGATCAAATTATGTTGAGAATGGTGAATGGGTCCCATAAGGGTCATTTTTGCTAGCCGGAATGCCGAGAAGTAAGAAAATTAGGCTTATATGATGACTATGTCAGTTATTTAATCAAATTATGCCTCAAGATGCACAATATGGGTCAATTAAGTCCTATTAATGATGATGTAAATGTTAAATAGGTCTTGGAACACATAAATCAATGTGAAAGTGTGATTAAATACACTTTACAACACTAAAATTAGGTCCACATAGCCTAGAAGGGCACAAAAATCAATGTGAATGTGTAAATCACACTACAACACTAGTTTGTCATTAAGTTCACATTAAGAATCTTCTAGATTGATGTAATAATGTTATCAAACACATTTTATAATGTTGAATTAGGAAGAAATGGGTTCATTAAGTCTAGAAAAGCGTGAAAGCATCTTACAACACTTTACAACACCTTTACAAGACGTCATTAAAAGAATTTTATTTAATTTGCAAGGGTCCAAGACCTAGTGTGGACACATAAAATCTCTCACAACACTAGGTTAAGACCTCATTAAGTCCATTTTATCATGAATTAATTCCATGTCAAGCAAAGGGTCCTTTTTTCTACGGCACAAGAGCATACACAAAAAAAAGATCAAATTTGCAATCCTTGGTTTCAATTATCACCCAAAGGCATCTATTGTAGGGAGAACACCCTGAACTGACAACAAACTTATTCAATTTTGGGCTAAGGAGAATTGCATTGCCCCCTTTCCCTCTATCATGATTGGTGTAGAAAATGTAGGCACCATTCAAAATGAACTTCAGATTACATTCTAATTGAAACCCAACAGCTTTCACCTCTTGCAACATTACGTGATCTAGGTCTTTTTCAATGCACAAAGCCCTTATCACATATTTCCTATCTAAAGATTCCAATCCTCTTACATTACAGCTTACATAATTCATGGCCATTTATTTTGGGGGATTGAGGTTTTTCTTGCTATTATACAATCTATCAAAATATGTGGATAAATTATCACCCTTACCTTTCTTTATGGAATTTTGGCCACTATCACTTCTGCTCACATTCTTCCTTTTTCTATCATCATCTTCTTTGCTTGCAAATATACATTTGGGATTTATGGTTACCTTATCCTCTTGAAAGAGAGGATTACAGATGCTCACACCCTAATTTTATTTTAATCTGTTCATTTCTAAGGCTAATCCTTTTTGGGTCCAAGTTTTCCCTTGTCTCAAAGGAGTCTAGGGGTAGGGAAGCTTTATCTGATTCTGTCTTTCTTATCTGGTCTTTAAGATTGTCTAAAAAAATCTCTTGAGAATTATTTTCTATTTTCAATTATCCTCTCACCCCCTTAGATATCACAATTACAGACATCCACACCATTTTCAGGGATTAGATTAAGGTTATCCTCCAGTGGAGGGGAGAAACCTTTTAGGCTCTTATTATTGCCTTCATATTGGACCATATTTTCTAAGTTGGTAGTGCTTTTGGTTATTTCTGGGTTTTCCCATTTTATGTTAATTTATATGGAAGTCACCCCCATGGTTCTTGGGGCTACTGTGGTTACCACCCTCATCTGGGGTTGGGACTTTAGGAATTTTAATTCTAGTCTCATTTTAAAATGTAGCCCTAGAGCTAGGGTTTCTCTTAATCTTTGGATGATTTCTTTTTTTGTGACCATTTGATTTACAAAGGAACCAAGAATTTAAGGCCACTGGGAGGTTCTATCTCACTCGATCTCTTCAATGGTGACAAAATCATTCATGGATACACCATCACTCTGAATGCTAGCCATGTTTGATACTACAGGATGGTGAACTGAGGTTGTGCCTATTGAATTTATAGAGGGTTGACAAGACATGTTAACTGAGAACAATCAAGATGATAGGATGGTGATGCGATCTGAATTAATGGTTGATATGGCGGGAATTTAAGTTACATTCCCAATTAATTTCAGAGTAGGAAAACTTGCACATGTGATAGTTGTTTAATGTTCAATTGGTGAGGTATGCAAACCATTTCAGGATCAATGGTTATGAGGCGAGAGTTAAATCAAGAAGTTTTCGAGAATTGTTTAAGGTCTTTCCACTAACAATGTAATCATACCGGTTATTTATTATTTCCTGACCACCGGTTTCCAAGATAGATAGTTATGTGGCAAGAAGACGTTACCATAACCAATCGGTAACCGTCAAGAGAAGAATACAATTCCTATATCTAGGCGAAAAGGCCATTCAGTAGGGGTTCGATCTCTAGAGATTGCACTGTGTTGTAGCTGAGGAAGGAACACTTAGATTTTTCTTTTGTAATTCATTTCTAATTGCAATAAATTCCATTATGTGTGTTGTTAGTGGGATGCGACGTTGATTGTACTGACATGTGAGTCACATATGAAAATATAATACATTTTCTATGTGAGATTTATTCGACTATATTTATTTCCTCTATTGCAATTATGAAATATCTTGTTTCTGCTTACATTAGACTTTGTCATTAGTTAGGCATTGTCTGTGAGTTGTCCGACTAATGATCTTTAGGATTTTTTTCACATTAATCACATATTTATGGGTTAATGTCAGTTGCTTTATCACTTTATGGTTAAAAGCTACTTATCTTTCATTTAAATTGCATGAGGGAGTTGTACCTCTCAATTCCGAGGAAAGCCACAAATGTAATTGTGGTCTTTGCAGAGTTGTTAGTGAATATGTACTAGTGCTTATTAGGCAGAAGAGTAATTTATTATCAACATATTTATCAAAGGGCCAATTAATTCGCTAATAGATTTTTGGTGAATCCACTAGGGAAAGGGATTTAAGTTTTTGACAATTTGCTTTCGTGTCATGCAACAAAATGGTACTTCCACACAATAACGTGTTTCCTACACTACAACCTGATCTAGATTGGATGAAGACAAAGCAAGAAGACATCATATCACAATTAAATACTCTCTCTTGGAGATATAGAAGTGTTGAGGATTATATGTGTGTCAATTTCATTTTGGAAGAAGAAGAACATGCCCTACGCCTACCATCACTAGTAGTGGAACGACCCGTTAGATTGATTTTTGAATACTATGACAACCCACCTTGTCGCCCTGATCCACGTCAGAATCAACCTCCCAATCAACATCTGAATTAGTGTCCCAACCAACAACAAAATAACCCTCTAGCTCAACCACCACCACGGTGGTGACCTAGAGTTTCTCTTCATTACTCTTATAGGAGTTGGTAACTCCAAGTACCATGAGTTCCATCCCTTGGGGTAGTCATATTGGGCCTTTCACCCTATCTCAATGTAATGACCTACCACGTGGCTCAAGGAAGAGGTTTCCAAAATTATCTGGCAATGGTGTCTAAGATCCAAAAGAGCATGTCCTGGCTATGACCGCAGTGAGTGGAATCCTAGGTATCCAAGATGAAGATGTCTTTTCCAGAATATTTGTTGACAGTCTAATCGGGAAGGCTGTTGAATGGTTCAAGGGACTAGAGAAAGGATACATAATAGGATGGGATGTCCACAAACAATTTCTATGACATTTCGAAAGCCCTGTTGATGTAGCTTCCTTGCTCAGAAGTTTCTTCAATATTGTAAAGGAAGGACATGAATCTATGAGGGAGTTCGCCTATCGATTTAACCAATCTCTTCAGTGGATTCCTTCACTGGAGCAACCTAGCAAGGTGATTGAATTTCATGTTTTTACTTTTGCTCTTGATCTTGATATTCAACTTTTGCTTAAAAGGGATAAGGTCTCTGGAATTGAACAAGCCCAAATTGAAGTGGTGAACATCGAAAATGACCTGATTGCAGTCGGTAAATGGAAACCTCACTGTGTCGCTCAACCTATCAATCATCATCCACCACCTGCCCCTTGCTCCTTTGGTTTTCAAGCAATTATCGATGTCTCTCGCCCCACAGCTAAGAAAATAAAGTTGACAGTATTGAGTAACATGCAATCCTTACCTAAACAGGATGAAACTGTGGAAGAGAAAGATCGGTATTGGCATGCCTAGCTATATAGTCAAAACAACATAGTTGAGTTAGAAGAAGAGATCAACTCATCCAATGATGATGAAGATTGTACACCATGGGAAAGGTATAATCCTACTTTTCAATTTGGTTCCTCATCTATTCTTGCAAGTGAATCATTCCCTTTAAGTCCAATCAATAAAGGCCAGAAATCTAGTGATCTTTTTATTCTATAATATGAGACCTTCATGTTTGAAAATCACCAAGAGAAAACTGCGTATGTCACCGAGAAGTTTGTTGAAGATCCTCCAAGTGAAAGTGAGGTAAAGTGATTAGTCAAGACAAATCCTCTCTTCCTTTTTGAAGAATTTGAAATTCATGACAATGCTTTATTTGTGGAGATTTGTATAGTTCTATGTAGTCTCCACATTACTGCCAGGGTGCATTTCCAAAGGAATTAATCGTTCATCATACAGATTATCATTTTAAAATGCAAACGGAAGCTATTTGTTCGAAGTTGAATATAGAAAATGCCATCCACATGTAGCAAAAGTAAACCAAAATCAATACAAAATTGTTCATGATACAAAAAATCAACACCAGAAGTACTTAAATGTTAAACTTTATTATATATATGTACTTTTGGAAATACAAAATTTCTATCAATTACATAGAAATGGGAGCTAGATAATATCAAAATAGGTAATTCTTTTCAGGAACATAGGATGAGCACTAGCACATAGACTACTTTTGTAACCACTTGGAGATGCTCTATTTGAGCAGGTGAGAGCAGGTTCTTATGCGAATGTAGAAACTAGGCAAACAACTCCATATTGTTTCTCACTGATCCTACATGTAGGAGAGTCACTACTTCCTCTAGGGCTTTATTCTGAGGAATAGAAGCAATGCAAATGGCATCGCCTATTAGCCTGATCTGTGGATAACTACTGAGACGAGTGATGGCTATGTTTACTCGGTGAAGGAATTTTGGTCGCACCAACCGTTCTACTACCCTCATCCCCCAATCATGATGTCTGAAGGTGTGGATTATTGCGTACACGAAGTGCTCCAGGAGTGTTGCATTGTGCACATGAACCTAGTTCAAAATGGTATCTCCCAATATGTTGTGCAACACTTCCTCTTCAATCTCACTTTCAATTGTTAAGACCTCCTTTAACTAATCAGGCAGTCGCCTGAAAAGAGGGCTACACTCGATCTCTTCAATGGTGAAGGAATAAGATCAAAGTTGAAGGTATAAGATGAAGATTCAAGTTTGAAGATGAAATCAGATGAAAATATTCTAAGTATGGAGGAGATGGGCGCCCCAAAGGGAAATAGGCGCCCTTGATTTTGAGGGCTTAAACAGATGAATTTGCCAATGAAACCTCTAGTGTGATTTCTTCAGATTTGAATAGGCTTTCCAACGAGACCATCAGCAGGTCAATCGGAGTTGGTAGTCGTCAGATATAGAAGGTTGAATAGAGGGTTTCACAAGAGCTAAAAATCAAAAGTCAAAAGAAAAGATGAAAATATTGAAAAATATTCTAACACTGGTGAAGTTGGGCACCCCAGCTTGCTAGGGGCGCCCAAGCTTTTGATGCCTCTAATGAATTTTTCTACAGATGTGACTCTCAGAAGACCCCTCTCTGAATCTTCTTAGCTTTGCAACAAGCCCAACCATCAGCCCATCAGACACTCAGATAATCCGAAATGGAAAAATCTTCTGAAGCAGAGGAGTTAAGCTTGAAACTTGAAAAAATGTTGAAAATGGTTGTCTGGTTGAGATGGACGCCCATGGTGAAGAAGGGCACCCAAGATTCTGGAGCTTGAAATGATAGAATTTGCTGATACAGTCTCCAAGATCACCTCTTCGGATTCAGCCAAGCTATCCAATGAATTAGAAGGTTAGTCAATTTGATCAGTGTAGCTCCCAGAATCGAGATTTCATCAGAAGATCAAAGGGAAATGAAGAACTTGAAAATCACACAAAAATGGCAAACACTATGAAGGTTCGGTGCACTAGAAGGAGATAGGAACTCATGATTTTGGAGGATCAAACGAAGGTTTTAGCTGAAGGTGCCTCCAGGATGATCTTCTCAGAATCACTCTGGCTTCACAATGAAACATTCGGCTCATCCATCAGATCAACCTGGAAGTTGGAGATCAGAATCAAAGTAGGGTTTCAAAGTTGAGAAAAGTTGAAAAACTCAGAAAAATGGTTAAGTCTGGGAGAAGTTGGCGCCACCAGCCAAGAAGGGCACCCAAGTTGTCTTGCCTTAGCCAAAATTTTCAAATTTTCAAAATTGCAAGATGAAAGATGGATGTCCAAGTTTGATGAACAGGCTGATTTTAGGGTTTTGAAGATAAAAGCAAAAAGAAAGGAGATTTATCTCAAGCCTAGAGCTTATTTAATAAGAGGCTTTTATCATTCAAAATTCATTATTCCTTGCAAGTGGCGTCCAAGTTGAAGAGGAGCGGCAACTTTGAAGTTTTTATTTCAAGTTTCAAGAGTTCAAGGTTGCTGATTTTCAAGTTCTCCATTAATTTTCAGACCAGCAACATAAGACCTTGCTTTTTTATGCTTTTTTCATCCAGAACATCGAATTTTTGAAGAAGGTCAAGATTTTCAATTTTCAGCCATCTAGGTCTTTTCATCTCATTCTTCTGAAGAATTTTTGAAGAATTTTCTCAAGTTGTAGCAGCTTCTTTTTCCTTGCATGTCAGAGAAATCATCAGAGTTTGCAAATTTTGATCATCTGGGTCCTCTTGAAACAATCTTTTGAAGAAAACCCATATCACAACTTTTTTTTTCACATACTAGGGTTGGCTGCTTTTTCAATCAGCCCTCAGTGTTTTTCAAATCTAATCAACTGGGTTCATTCCAAATTGTCTTCTGAACAAAACCCAGGTGTCAGCTTTTCCGTGAAAAATTGAAGAAATTAGGGTTTGCTGCTTTTTCAGTCTATACTCAAAAATTTTAAAAATGGGAAATCTAGGTTGTCTTGTAACGAAATTTTTAGCAAAACCCATATCTCAAAAAAAATTCCAAAAATTTGTCTGTTTGAAGAAGAAAAATGAGCATTCTAAAAATAGAAAGTTGCTCAAAACTTGTCTGAACCTAGGCGAGTTTACAGCCATTCTTCAACGTTTTCATAATGGAATACACTCCTAATGATTTCAAGACCAAGTCAACTCTCTACCATGACTTCATCAAAATAGCTAAGACGGACTTGCATCACATCAAGTTGGCGTTTGATCTACACACTTTGGAGAGCGTAGGCAACACTACAATCAAAAACCTAGGACACTTTGGACTCCTCACAGCAGCATCCATTCCTATTTCAGTTCAGAATCTTGAGTTTGTAACTGCTTGCATCAAGCATTACAATCCAGCGACATGGGAGATCCAGTCAGTAGATGGTAGATTGATTTGCAGTTTGAAACCTGACATGATCGAGAAATGCTTCTCAATTCCCCCTTGGTGTGAAAGTGTCACTATCTCAAAGGGAAAATGTGAAAGGATATGGGAGATGCACAAGGATAAGTACAGTAAAAAGATTGCTCAGAAATGGATGAAGGAAAAGCATAAGACTTTGCCTAAGAATGTCGGGCGAGGGGAGTTCAAAGATGAAATTCCTATCATAATCACCTTGCTCAACAGGGTCACTGGACAAGAAGATGCTACGAAATTTCAACCCTGGATGTTCTATGTTATACCTCACATCATGAAGAAGACTAAGTTCTATGATTCGGCGACCTTGATCATTGACAGCCTCCATCAGCAAATAAAAAAATACTTTTAGATTCATGAGTTCCATATGGTTTCCTACCTAGTCTACTTAGTGGCCTTCCAAGGTCAATTAAGAGGGTTGAACACTGAAGGATCTCTGAGCGTGCAACATATCTACAACTACTACCCTCAGCTGCTGGAGTTCACAAAGTCACTACATCATTATAAGAGGCTGAATGAGGCTTTCCTGATGCACACAGTGCAAGACCTGGATAATGAATTGCACGTTCGTATCTCATCAACTACCGAGGCATCGATGGCGGAGTGGGTAGATTGGTTTATATAGTTTCCTACTTTCACCTACCTCAAAGTCTATGGCTTCTCCGGTGCTCCACTCATGTTGCTAAGGTACCCATCAGATGAAGTTGTCTTCATGGAATTCCTAAGACAAGCACGTGATGTCCACATAGTCTTGAGGAACAAAAAGAGACCCGCCCTCAGTTTTCCATTAGGATTGGGAATTTATACATGTGGATCAGCAGCAAATGCTAAGACCATGAGAGATGAGTTAGATAAACTTGGTCTCAAGCCTTACATCGAGAGACGATCATATGACCCTCATGGCGTCTTTGTTGCCCGACTTGAGAAGAACTATGCTCATTTACCCACTCTTGAAGACTTTTGGGCCAACTGCATAGATGAGTTCGAGGTGCGGAGGAGTAGTTACAGCAGGCTCACTCTTCACCAGATGAAAGACTGCTTATTAGAGGATATCAAAGGGTTATCAGATGATGATGAGGATGTGCTTCTCCCAATGTACGCTTGGAATTGAATTAAAGATCAGCCTCTCCCACAGGTCAATTGGGCTAACAAAGAATCCCTCTCAGTTGAAGAAAGGACAAGACGAGTCCTTGAACACAACAAGGTTTTCCTAGTCCTCAAAAGGAAGAAATCCATACCAACAGCAGAGCTGCCAAGGATACAGTCATCACTTCCCTCCTCTTCCAGAGCACAATCAAAAGGGAAAGGAATAAGTCTATCTCAAGAAAGTGTGAAGGGTAGCAGATCAACTAAAAATGTAAGAAGAAGGTTAGACTTCTCAGGTATAGTCATACGGGAGCAGCCAATAGTTGAAGCAAAAGCTCCTCCAGAAGAGCTCATACCTCAGAAGAAAATATAAGAAATGCCCTTTACACATGATTGTATACCATTGACAAGGTCTTCACCAATGTACATCGATCTAGATATTGAAGAAGATGAAGAAGTTGCAATTGTACCTCCCAAGGAAGTTAGTAAAGATACTACCGTGTCTTGGCTTGAGAGCTCCTTGGGAAGGGTAAGAAGAAGACCTTCATATTAGGTGAATTTTGATGACCTTGACAACATCTATTAGGAAC
Organism: Sequoia sempervirens; assembly: GCA_007258455.2. Taxonomy (NCBI): domain Eukaryota; kingdom Viridiplantae; phylum Streptophyta; class Pinopsida; order Cupressales; family Cupressaceae; genus Sequoia; species Sequoia sempervirens. The sequence continues at coordinate 142,474,233 of VDFB02000363.1, read as the reverse complement.
TGCCTAAGAAGAAAGCAAAGAAGAAAGTTCACTTTGAGAGAAATCTTGATGGTGAAACGATCATGGAGACTGCTACACCTCTTGAAGATAAGAACAGAGATGAAGTAGACATGTATGACTTCGTGATGGTGAAGGCTAGCCTCAGAAAAAACACTAGACATGCAGATGTCAGTTTGTTCAGAGTTGTATTCGAAAGCCTTAAAGAAAGAGTGCTCAAGGATGGAGAAGACAAAGTAGCCCTCAAGGCTGAAATACAACAACTTAGGCTTTATATTTCTAACCTTGTTCATGGAACTTCACAGGAAACTCAGTTGTTGCCTCAGGTTCTAGAGACACCAACTGATCATCATCAGTTAAGACAGCTGGTAATATGTGGGAAGGAAACTCAAGAATGGATTGAGAGTTTCATCATCAGAGGAAAGGAAATTTTGGCACAGATGTTTCAGCTAAGGGAAAATGCTCATGAGCTACATCAAGGTATCCAAGGGTTTGAACAGTCAGTGGCTAAAGTGAAACCAAAGCATGAAATCATCATTGCAGATTTAGATACAGCCTATGGTTCAACGGTTTCAAAAGAACACAAGAGGCAGATCCTTGCTTGGAGAAAGCGTCACGTCTTCAAAATTAGAACCTACGAGAGGATATCTGAGGAGTTTATCACCTACAGACAAAGGGTGATTGAATCTCTTCTCTTCATCAGTGAGATTGTTGCAGAGATTCCTTCTTGATACAGTCTTGAAGATGGTTCCTATGTCAGACTTGATGAAGTACAAACTCAGTTTCAAAATGTTGTTCGTAGTTGTGATGGAAAAAATTTAGGTTGTGGTAGAATGAGTCACATTTCCATGATGTTAGTGTTGTGACCTTTTCACACATTGCCCCATTGCAAATGGGGACCCCCTAATTTTTGCTTTGTTCGGGTCTTTCGGCTTGGTTTTTTGGTTAGTTTTCCTGTTGTCTCTCTCTTGTTTTGTCTGTCTTTCCAGGGATGTGCCCGTCTGATGTGAAATTTTGGGTAAGTCTGAGAATTAGGATTTTGAATCTTCCAGCCAGTTTGAAGTCAAATGGAGTGAATAAATTGAAATTTGAGCTTGGCGTTGCAGTCAGTGAGCTTCCAGCAGGTTCGCAGCTAAATTCCATTGAATTTCGATAACTTACTATTTTTAGTAAGTACTTAATTTGGGGCATTTTCTCAGCACTTCTGAAATTCTGATCATTACACTACATCCAGGACACGCCAAACTGCCTGTCTGCAAGTTTTAAGCTGAAACAGACAACTTTCTATTTTTAGCAAGTTCACTTTCAGGAGTTGATTTTAGGGTTTACATGCGAAGTTTTTCAATGCATGTCTGAAGAATATTTCTGGGTTTTCTGAGACCTACACGATGATATAACATGCAAGATGAGATGATAACTTTTAAAACTTAGCCTTCAAAGGCTATTTTTAGGGTTTGCATGTTGGAATTTTCTACGCATGTCTGGATATTCCTTGTGGGTTTTTCGAAAGCTTCGCAGTGGTGTAACATGCAAACCAGGATCGAGACTTTTTTAGGAGTTGTCTTTAGAGGCTATTTTTAGGGTTTGCATGTAGAGCTTTTCAGTGCATGTCAGATTATACTTTATGGGTTTTTCAAGAGCTACACAGTGATGTGACATGCAAGGAAAGATGATCACTTTTCAGAGACTTACAATTTTTAGCAAGTCCACTTTGGCAGCCCCCCCCAGCACTTCAGTATCACAAATTGACCAACATGCAATAGAAACAGAATCAAACGGAGATTGTTTGAGCAACATGCAATTCAAATTAGGGTTTCCAGCTTTGGGACCCAAAATGAGGAGTCAAATGCCAGAATTTTTGAAAACCAGTGTATCTGTAGAAACCCTAGTTTCCCCCTGTTGCTGAATCTGATGTTTTTTTGTTGTTTTTGCGTTTTTGAATGTTTTTTGGGGTTTTTGTGCAATAAATGAAAATTGTGATTTTTGCAAAGAATTGAAAATAAATCTAAATAAAATAATATATCTCTGGAAATGATAGATTCTAATGCTAATATGGATGCCAGTCAATTTATTGATCTTCTGAGACAATTACAATAATGATCCACTAACATGCAATATAAAAAGCAATGATTTTTATTGAAAACCTGATTGGCTGCAATATAGTACGGCTGCAATAAATACTTGTTTCTCCTCCTGTCTGATGATCTCTAATGATGCCAAGAAGGTGTGCACCCAAACTGGTGTTGGCAGACTGTGATTAAGGTAGGCGATTTGCTTGCTAAAGAAAGTACGCCCCTCTTTGATGAAAGTACGGCCTGGTATAGGTTTGTACGGCCTGATGACAGCAGCAAGTAATAATTAAAAAGTATGGCTCCCTTTAAAGCCTCCAGAATATCAATAAAATAGGCGCCTTGATGAATAGATGTCCTCTGGATGAAACCCTGAATCAAATCTCTGACAATGAAAGATCTGTGAAGTTCTATGATCTCTTCAGGATGAAGAAACCTCTGTGCTGGCAATAAATCAGATGTTATTTCACACCCTCTGAATCGCTCTCACTGGAGATGGCTCGTTCCCCAATGTATTCGAGACTAAAACCCTCTGTGCTCAGACCAAACTTGATCAATTTTCAATAATCAATAATCACATAATGGCTCCATTTTCAATGCAAAGCATATATCTTCTTGAAAAGTGCGATTTCCACAATAATAGGGATTCATTAAAGAATTCAACTTTTTCATTATTTAATTTCTCAATAGTCTCAGCTCAGATAATTAATCATAAATTTAATCATCAAATGGCCCCTTCCAATGTTGGGCGACCCCTTTATCAAAATCACTTAAGTCGTAATATTAAATATTACAACTTTATATTATAATCTCCAATTAATTAATATTTAATTAATTCAATCAAATATTAATATCTCCCTCATTATTCATCCGATGCTCAAGCCGTCTGAAGCTGACGAACACTGAAGTGATTCTGAACACAATCCATCCATACTACTAAAAATAGCAGGGGTCCCACGCTGATTGCCACTAACTGCTAAAAATAACAACTTATGCAAGAGGTGTCCGAACGAGCCCGAACGAAAGCCAATTGATCAAGAACTGCCAACTGAAGCTGAGCCAAGCTCCAACATGACCCTCTATCCAGTCTATCAGCCTACTAGGGTCGCATGATAGGCTAATCCTGTGCTCTGAGAGATGTCAACCAGAAGGGGACATGACAATATCCCACTGCGATCAGTATCTTTCAAGGTATCCATTGGTAAAATTTGAAGGCCATCTGAGCACTTACTATTTATAGTAAGTCACTCCAGAAATAGGCTATAAATAGTAAGTCAGCAACAGGCACAGTGTGAACAGGCAAGTCATCCCATGAGGGTCACACCATTCAAATTTCAAGCTGAATGGAGTTGTGGAAGTCATGAAACTGAGCAGTTACTATAAATAGTAAATCACCTCCAGAAACATGCTATAAATAGCAATTCAACACGAGATGGTAGTGTGAACAGGTCAACTAGATCATGAAGATCCTGTGGCGTGAATTTCAAATCAATCCAAGCTTCAGAGGTATGAAAATCAGACGACTTACTAAATATAGTAAATCAGGGGCAAGCAAGCTGAGAAATGTCTAAGTTTGAAGAAGTTCCTACTCACCCTATCAAATGCGCCCAAGATGCGAATGGTAGGAGGATGAAAAATTTTCCAAAAAGAAATTCCTGCTCATACCCCAAAATGCGCCCAAGGAGAAGCTGGCAGAAGGATAAAAATTTCCTAAGTCTGAAGTTAAATCCTCCTCAGCATGCCAAATGCGCCCTGTCATGAAATGAGGTTGAAACAAGTTTCTAAGGCATGTGAAAGTTCCTGTAGGACCCCCTAAATGCGCCCTCAGCTTGAGAAGGTGTTGGATTTTGAAAAATTGACTAAGTGTTGAAACTTCCTGCTCCTACCCTCAAATGCGCCCAAGGAGAGAGAGAGAGTTGGAAAATTTTCTAAGGAAAAAAGTTAAAATCCTCCTTGACCCTCAAAATGCACCCATGTTAGGTGTAAAGCCATGACAAGTTTCTAAGGCATTGAAGTCAAAGTTCCTTCACCACCCCCAAAATGCGCCCAAAGTGAAAGTGGGTGGAGTAAAGGTTGTTAAGAGTTGTAATTTCCACCTCCACCCCCAAATGCGCCCATCTTAGCAAGGTGGTTAGAAGTTCCTCCAAGGCAATTAAAATGGCAAGAGCACCTCCAAAATGCACCCAAGGTGGCTAGAGGCAACATGATGTTTGAAAATATTTTCTAAGTGTTTGCAAATGGCAGGACAGAGGCTCAAATGCGCCCAGCTTGAGGAATGAGTTGGAAAATTTCTTAAGTGTCAAAGCAAGAGAAGAAATGCGCCCAAACGAGAAGTAAGAATAAAAATTTGGTGAGAAATATTTTTCTAAGGTATAAAATTCAAAAAAAATAAATCTTCCCCTTCGTCTGTAGACACATGAATTTGGCACTTTCTAAAGGGAATTTTCTTCTAGGTATTGGATATTTTCAACAAGGATGTGATTTTAAAGTTTTCCACACCTTGTCGAAGATTTTAAGATGAATATTTTTGATGGGCGCCTGGTTGATAGAATTTTCTAAGGTAGAACAAAATAATTTTTTTTTGAGGCAAAAAGAGAAATAAGGTGCCTTGGCTAAAAGTTGGAGTTGGATACTTAGGTGATTTTTGATGAAATTGTTGGAGGGAGAAATATTATTCCAAGCCAGAGTGAAGATATGAAAATTTTCTAAGCGAGATGATGAAGCAGGAGTCTTCTAAAATCCACCCTCATAAAGGATAAATTTGTCTAAGGCATGAAGAATGTGAAGCTAAAGTGAAACTCAAATATCAGGATGAAGGCGTCAGGATGGTGTGCAGATGTTGAAAAGCTATGAAAAAAGCAAGGTTTGATAGAAAAGAAATGTTCCAGAGATCGATCAACCTTGGAAATCAGAGTATGGAAATCAGGTAAGTGAAGGTGAATTTATATTCTGAAGTGTTTTGATGCTCTTTTTCCAGGGTGAACATCAAGGCCAAGGCATGATCACTTGGGGAGATGGAGCGAGTACTTGGAATAAATGGCTAAGTGTTGACCCAGTGTGCACTCGACTCAGGAAGGCAAGTGGCAAAGGAGAACGGGTCAAGTCCAAGATTGGAGAATCCTTCAGGATGAGGTTGAAGAAATGATGAGGACCTAGGTGTTGAAGAGTCATCTTCAAGCACTAAAATGCCCTCAAGGCTAAGGATGAGGAGTGAACAAAAGGCTTCAATGTTAAAGAATGACAACGGAATGGGCTAAAGAGCGAAGCAGAGAAATTATCCTTAAGTGTAAAGTCCTTTGATGACCCAAAATATGTTCTCCAGCGTGCTTTGTACAACTCAAGATGCAGTGGTAGGAAGGAGGAAAATCACCATCAAACAGGTTAAAAAGTTACTGCCTTCGAGTCAAATCGAGAACGTGCCTACCATACCAGTCCAAGAAGTTGAAGCCACAATGATCAGACTCATCTAGTTTGCAGTCGGAAGAACAAGAACAATGTGAACACATTTCCAGACAAGAATCTTCTAGAAGGATGATGTGGCTCAATCTGACGAACAAGAACAATGTGAACTCCTTTTGGTGGCAGTTTTTAAGGTGAATCTTTTTTAGGGCTAATGTGGCTTGATCTGAGCCCTCCATTTGATTGTAATCTAAGTCGTCCATTGGATTGGGCCAACTATAAAAGGGGCATCCCCCCTCATTTGTAATGGATTAGACAGTAGAGATTAGAGTAGAGATAGGAAGATAGGGAGGCAACTTAGAAGTAGCATAGCGTAGATCGATAGTGTAGTTTGAAGAAGGAAAGTTTTTCCTCTGAAATCTTTGTAAGAAATTGTTGTGAACACTCTCATAATAAAAATGGTTTTCATTGATGATGATCTCGTCTTTTGTTGTGAGTAGCTAGCAAGGTTTCTTCGTCCTTCTGATTCGAGTAGTAGCTTAAAGTAAAGTAAATTTCATTTCATGCAAGTAGTTAGTAATTGTGGAATGTGGTCTTCAATTTGAGAAAACTTCGTCTATCCATACCAGTAGTGGGCTCACTGATGGTGAGTTCACCTTGCGTGGTCAACTGGAAACTTGTGGACTTAACTTCAATTACGATCTTCATGTTGGTATGCATCGTTGGACAGTCTCTTCATTGTTGAATTGTAATCTGAATATCTTTAGTTACTCCCCTTGAAGATTGCACCAGTTCTGTGGAGGCTTTCCAAAGTGAGACAAAGTGGAATCTGGTTGAGGCTTGTGAAAATTAATCTCCACGTCCCACTCGTAGATTAGTCCATAGCATCTTCTATCCCTGCAACCATTTCAATTTAGTACTTTCTGGTTAGTTTAGGAAAGAAGAGCTTTATAGACAAAACTTTTGAGCATTCAAAATTCCTTTCTCTGCTGTTGAAAAATTTCGTAAGTCCCCTTGAAATACTAGCAAATCACATCGAGCCAATTGAGACTATCCATTGCATTATCGGAACCTTGGAGTTGAATGCATGATCTTTCTAGCAATCTTAGAATGCAGGATATTTTGTTCAAAAGAGGATAGAGTCGCCGTTGGTAACTTTATTCTATGTTGGTGTGGTCATGAAAATCACATCAACAGTTAGCAAAGTTTGAAAAAGCGGCCAATGAGGTTGAAGATTTCCTAAGATCAATTGCAGATGGAGAGAATATCTTAGAAAAGCGAAACTTTGCTATTGATGGTATAGATGCACCTGATTGGGACACAGTTTCCTACTTTTTAGCGGATGTCATTGAGATTTAAAGTGGCTTTCTTCTAGAAGCTTTCTTTCTACTTTCTTTCTATTCTTGGAACAATCCTTATCTATTCTATGAAGAAGAGAAAGAAGATAAAATGTAATAGTTGGCACTTCCAACTTTTCTTTCTTTCTTAGGTGTTAGATGTTATCTTCTTTTAGTTTTAGAAAAGAAGCTTTCTTGCTGAGCAAGTCTTAGTTGTAAAAGCAAGGAGATTTTAGGGTTCCCTAATCCTCTGCTTAGGCTATAAATAAGAGCAGTCTTGCTCATTTATTTTCAACCATGCTAGTGATAACAAAACGCTAAGCCTATTTGTGTCTTTTATTTGTTATTCAGTGTTGTTCAATCATACTTATGTTAGCAAATTGTTGAGTCTCTTTTAGCCAGCAAGTTGTTGTAGTTTTTGTTTACTTTGTGTAAGAAAAAGTTTGAAAGCCTCTTAGCTGCAAGTTCTTGTTCCGTGCATGTGTTTAGTGTAATCTTTGTTCCAGAAGTTTTGAGAAATAAAGTCTTGAGCCTATTTTGCCCTGATATAATGTCTCAAATTTCCATTATTTGTGTTATGCTTATATGATCTTTAATTTCAACTTGCATTGAAAGTAAGTAGATGTGTGTTGGAAGGAGAGTTTGTTTAAGTACATTTGTTAGAGAATAAAACTTTGTTCATTTCTATTTCTCTTGCTCTTCGTTTACTTGAGAAAATAGAAACATCTTTAGCGTAAGTTAGTTGTTGTTGAAATTCCAAATCAGAAAATCTCAGCTACGACATTTGAGTTTTATAAACCTTGTGCTCGCAGCTGATCAAAAAGATAGGAAACTTAGTTTTAGTTTACTTTCTCAAACACCATCAACAAGAGGGAGCTTCCCCTCCTAATTTGAAGAGTAGTTTATCTGTGCATAGCTGTCTGTTTCAAATCTACATTCTAGAGGTGTGAATTTAAACGCCAACAAATTTATAGAGGGTTGGTGAGACATGTTATGTGAGAACAATAAAGATGGTAGGATGGTGCTATAGTTTGAATTAATGGTTGATATGTTGGGAATTTAAGTTACATTCCCAATTGATTTCACAATGAGTCAACTTGTATGTGTGACAGTTGTTTAATGTTCAATTGGTGAGGTATGCGAATCCTTTCAGAATCAATGGCCACGAGGTGAGACTTAAATCAGGAAGTGCATAGGAATTGTTTAAGGTCTTTCCACTGGCAATGTAATCATTCCAGTTATTTATTATTTCCCGACCACTAGTTTCCAAGATAGACAGTTATCGGGCAAGAAGACGTTACTGCAACTAATCGGTAACCATCAAGAGAAGAATACGATTCCTATATCTAGGAAAAAAGGCCATTCAATAGGGGTCTGATCTCTGGAGATTACACTCTGTTGTAGCCGAGGAACACTTATATTTTTCTTTTGTAATTTATTTCTAATTGTAATAACTTCCAATCTGTGATTGTTAGTGGGATGCAATGTTCATTATACTGACCTGTGAGTCATGTATGATAACATAATACATTTTCTGTGTGAGATTTATTTGACTACCTTTATTTCCTCTATTACAATTATGATATCTCTTGTTTTTGCTTACATTAGATTTCATTAGTTAGGCATGGTCTATGAGTTGTCCAATTGATGATCTTTAGGATTTATTTTGTTTTAATCACATACTTATGTGTTAATTTCAGTTGCCTTATCGCTTTCTAGTTAAAAGCTACTTATCTTTCATTTAAATTGTACAAGGGAGTTGTACCTCTCAATTCAGAGGAAAGCAACAAATGCAATTGTGGTCTTTCTAGAGCTGTTAGCGAATCTGTACTAGTGCTTATCAAGCAAGAGAGTCATTTATTATCAGCATTTTTCAGTGGTTTTTCTAGTTACTGTGATTGCAATATTTGTTTAAACATTTTTGGATCTTCATTCTTCCAATTCTCACACTCCCCTCCAGAAGAAACCTTATCACCAATAGACTCCTACATAGATGCAATCAATACATGTGTGCAAGATTACAATATTGCCTCAAAGAGACCTCTGGACTGGGTTGGAGACATGAGTGAGGGAAGCCTAGGTATAAACCCTAACACAAACAAGTACCCACCAAACCCAAACCAAAAAATCATGAAAATAATTACAAGATTCAAAAGGAAACGAGCCACAAAGACCATGTATCAATCAGAAAACCAAGGCTGCATTAAACATGACATTTGCAAGGCTCGAGATGGCCGCACATGCCAAGTGTTGGTTCACTTTATCTAGTTGGAATAAAATTAAGCTAAAGATAAATGAAGATAGTTTCAAATACTTCTTGGAATAGAGGATATCATTTGAAGAACAACAAAAATGGGTCACAAAAATCTTGTGATAAAATTTTGAAATGATACACAAGAAAGAAAATAAAATGTTATGGCTATTGCTATTTATAAGAGGGATGAAATGTTATAATAACTATGTAAATCATTTAGAAATTATAAGTATATTGAATGGATGTGGCACAAGAAGAATGGAAGAAGAACATGAATGCATAAACTTTCATTCAAAATTTTGAAGAAGATCAAATTATGTTAAAAAAATTGCATAGAAAGGGCATTCTCTATTATACAAGGGTATGTTGTACCTCTACAAAAACTCAACCCTTAAGTTTAATGTTTTGGTAGAGACTCAACATTCTCTAGTATATAGGAATTAATGATTCTTGAAGGCTTATCATAGAATCAGAAAAGATTTAATTTGGAATGGGCTTAAAGGGGATGCCATGAAATTCATGGCCATATATAGAATATGTTAACAAAATAAATGGGAGATAATTAAGACTTTGTTTCTTCTACAACATTTATCTATTTTGGTAGGAAAGTGGTTGAATACTTTAGTGATAAAATTGTTACCCAAAAATGGAAGAAAATATAAAATTGTTGCTATAACAACTAGTGACCTGATGTAAAAAGTTAAAACCCTCTAAAAGACCCTCAAACTAATAAGAATTTTCATTATTTTAGAATATGGATGGGTTTTATTGTGAAAATGAAAGAAAGGGGGAATTTATTATTAAGTTTGCTTATAGTCTATTGTCATCCAACAACCACTATGGTAGAGTTTGGAAACTCATTTTGGAACCATCACCTTATCCCCAAGATTTATTTATTTTGGTGGATTGCAGCCCACAACAGGATTCCTACTCATGATAACTTAAGGGAAAGAGGCTTTCAAATCCCTTACATGTGTACATTATGTAAAGGGGAGGAAGAATCTACGACTCACTTGTTACTTCACTACCCCTTCTTGGAGGAAATATGGGGCTATACCCTTCAGAATCTTGGACTTTGTTGGGTCATGAATGATAGAATCAATGGCATTGTGGAGAATTGGATCTACCCATATACTCATCCTCTTGTTAATGAGATATGGAGATAGATTCCTCCTAATATATGCTAGAGAATTTGGAAAGAAAGAAATAATAGATTCTTCTAAAATGAAGAAAAGAATGCCAAGGAGGTGTTTTGGTCTTGCTCTAGGCTATTAGTTGAGAATGTTTCTATCTATAATTGGAATCTTCCAAACTTCCCTCCTTCAACTTCTTACTCCAGTGTTAAAATTACATGAACTTTAAACTTGGATCCTACCATATTTGATAACTCTAAACTATAAGCTCAACATAATACCAAATAGAAACCTCCCCTTGGACTGGACCACACTCAACTTTGATGGGCTTGCTAAAGGAAACCCATGTTCAGCTAGTGGTGGTGGTATTATCAAGAGATCTGATGGTAAGGTTATTGTTGATTTCTTTGGTGGTTTGCAGGAGCAATCCTCTCACATGGTTGAAGCAATGGTGAGGTTTCGGGGAGTCGAGATTTTTTTGTCTCTATGGATAAACAAATTGTAGGTTGAATGTGACTCTAAGCTTGTCACTAAATTTGTGAAATGGAAGGTGAAGGTTGGTGGGCTATCCTTGACATTATAAATGATATCCAAAATATATTGATAGGGTTTGATGAGTTCATTATATCCCCACATATAGGGAAGGTAATCGTGTAGTAGATGCTATGGCCTAAATGGGAACAATGATGGACTCCATTAGATGATGGAGAAACAAATTGTGTCTCCTAGAGAATGTAAAAATAATCCTCTCAAAAGAGAAATATACTAATATCATTTTAAATATGAAGGATCTATAATAGTATTATAATTCTAGAAATATATTCTTATATATTCTTGGTAAAAATAACCGTCCCAAAGACTTTCCTTTCGATACTTGGGATCTATGGGAAAATGATACAAGTGAAATAATAAGGGCTTCAAGAGTTTAGAATAATGATTTGAGACTCATAAAGAGGGCTTAGAGTGGTAGGATATTGACAAACCATAATCTCCTTAAACATGAGCTTTTATAGCCGATCTTGAAAACCCATAACCTGTGTATAATGTTGATGATGACTTTAAGTTGGAATGATAAAACATGGTTAAGGTCAATGTTAGAAGCCATGCCATCATGATTTGGGATTTGAATAAGGGGAATATGTTTCCCATGAAAAGGAATTCACCAATCAAGATAGTTAATTATTATTCAAAAACGTGCTTCAAGCCCATTAAGAATTGGATTAAGACTTTTGGCATGAGATACTTTTTTACCCTAGCTAAATGTGATGATAAATGGAAAAAATTGGAAAATTCATGGATTGACTACATATTCTTGAGGATTCCCTTATCTTGGGCATGATTAACCATTTAAAGACCCATCTTTTGGTATTATCATTGAATTTAAAGACTGCTTCTGGAAACATCCTTTTCACTTTCAGAAAAAACTCCAACGTTCCTTGCTTGAAGCTCAATTGTGGAAATGTTCTATAGTACCACCAACCTGAATCTTACTACATCATGGGAGGTGAGCATGTAAAAAAGGATCTTGGTTCATGTGAGGAATTTCATGATAACACTTTACTTTGGCACATTTGTGTCGAAGGAGGATTGGCACTACTTATAAGGAGTCTAAGCGAGCATGACGAAAACCTTTATATTCAATTCGTAAGCTTATGGAACAAAAGGAAATCTAAAATGGGTGGTATATCCTTTGAGATGAGTGAATATTTGATAGTGCAAGTGACAAGATTATGATGCAACGGTCAGAAATTGAAAATACACAAGAAAGTGTAGGATATGGATAACATGAACTTGTTCTTCAAAAATGGAAATACCCTTGTCAAGATGCATTTTGGCTACGACCGAGATAAGTTTCCCCACCCATGGGACAAGGTATACATTTCATTTTGATGAAGTGAATTACATTCGAAGTTTTATTTAAATGTTACTATTTTTATCAACTTGCACTGTTAAACTACTTTAGGAACAAGGTGCTATTAGAAACCAAGATCAGACATGCAAACAGAAAATACCTTCCATAAGAGAAAAATAGAAAAAGCAAGAGCAATTCGCATGAAGATGTGCAAATGAATTGTATTCAGGAATTGAGTAAATACAAGAGATGAATTGCTTTAAAAATGCAATGTATGCATAACCCTAAAAGGAAACCCTAGTGTGCACACTTAATAATTAATAAATAATTAATTATTAATGTGCCTAAGTTTTGCTTAAGTAACTTAACTAATTAACCAATATGATTAAATTAATTAAGTGTAATAACTTATTACTCTAACACCCCCCTTTAAGATGAACTTAGAAAGTGTTGTGAATTTTTCACACATCACCCCATTCAAAATGGGGACCCCCTAATTTTTGCTCCATTCCTCATCTTTTGGCTTTGGTTTTGTCTCTCTCTCTCGTTGTCTCTCTTTCTACTGTCTGTCTTTCCAGGGTGTACCCGCCTTTGAGCTTGAACGTGAGATTTTGGCTATGTCTATAGAATTAGGGTTCTAAATTTTTTGGTCTATTTGAAGTCAAATGGAGTAAGAAAATTGGAATCTGAGCTTCATGTTGCAGTCAACATCCTTCCAGGAGGTCCCCAACAAAATTTCAGTGAATTCTGACAACTTACTATTTTTAATAAGTGTTCAATTTAGGGTGTTCTCTCAACATTATTGAAGTTCTGATTGCTACACTGCATCTAGAACATGTCAAGATGTTCGCCTGCAAATTTTGAGCTAAAACGGACAACTGTCTATTTTTAGTAAGTTCAGCTTCAGGGGCAAATTTTAGGATTTATATGCAAAGTTCTTGAATGCATGTCTGAAGATTCTTTCTAGGTTTTCTGAAACCTACATGGTGATGTGACATGCAAGGCGAGATGATCAGTTTTCAGAGACTTACTATTTTTAGCAAGTCCATTCTGACGGCTGCCTAGCACATCAGGATTACAAACAGGGTGAAGTGCAATAGAAACGAAGTCAAATGGAGGTCATTTGATTGACATGCAATTCAAATTAGGGTTTCCAGCTTCCAGACCTAAAATGAGGGGTAAAATGCCAGAATTTTTGAAAACCGGTGTATCCCACTGCGATCAGTATCTTTCAAGCTATCCACCGGTAAAATTTGAAGGCAATTAGAGCACTTACTATTTATAGTAAGGCATTCCAGAAATAGGCTAAAAATAGTAAATCAGCAGCAAGCGCCAGTGTGAACGGGCAAGTCTACCGATGAGGGTCACGACATTCAAATTTCGAGTCAAACGGAGTTGGGGAAGTATCAAAATTAGGCAGTTGCTATAAATAGTAAACCACCTTCAGAAACATGCAATAAATAGTAGGTCTGCTCGAGATGGCAATGTGAACGGGTCAAGTAGGTCGTAAGGATCCTGTGGTTAAAATTTCAAATCAATCTGAGCTTCAGAGATGTGAAAATCAAAGGACTTACTATATATAGCAAGGCGTGGAGAAGCTGGCAGAAGGAAGGAAAAATGGCTAAGTGATGAAGTTTGTCCACCTCTTACCCCTAAATGTGCCCTCAAAGAGAAATGAAGTTTGATGGAGTTAAAAATTGTCTAAGTCTAGATTTCGTCCTGCAGGACCCTTGAAATGCGCCCAAGGAAGGATGAAGGTGTTGAAAATTTCTAAGGCAAAGACTTAAATCCACCTCCCCCCTCCAAATGCGCCCATGCAAAGTAGAAGCTAAAATTTTTTCTAAGGCATGGACTTAAGTCCGCCTCATACCCTCAAATGCGCCCATGCAAAGTGGAGGTGCTAAAAAGTTTCTAAGAGATAAGTCCGCCTGCCACCAATAAATGCGCCCAAGCAAGCTAGGAAAAGACAAGTTTTCAAATCCTCTGTGGGGTCCAGAATGCGCCCAAGCTTGAGGAAGTCAAAGAGGTCAAAGGCATTTAAAGTGTTAAGTCCACCTCATGTCTCCAAATGCGCCCATCCTTCTACATGTGTGAAATGCGCCTAAGTGAAAGTAAAGATGAGGGAAGTTACCATGGCGTTGAAGTCAAACAAGGTGAGGTTGATGGATAAAAATGACTAAGGCGCTTAGACTTAAATCCTCCTCCATGTATGAAATGTGCCCAAGATGAGTAGAGTAAAAGATGTTAAAGAGGGCGTAGAAGTTAATTTCCTCTTCAACATGCTATATGCGCCAAGTCTAAGATGAAGAGTTGTTAAGTGAAGCTGGGATGAATTAAAAAAAATGACTAAGGAAGGTGTTGAAATTCAAATATCTTCCATGATGTGTTAAATGCGCCCAAAGTACATGTTAAATTTGAAAAGGTGGCAAAGGCGTTAGAGTTAATTCCTTCTTGACATGTAAAATGCGCCCCAAAGATGTTGGAGATTGTGGCCTTCTAAATGAAAAAGTGTTGATGAAAACTCCTCACCACAGGAAAAATTCGCCATGATTGAAGATGAATGGGAAGCCATGAAATTTTCTAAGTCAAAATTCAAATTCCTCCTTGACATCAAAATGCGCCTATGCTAGTGATATTATTTCAATTTAAAATTTTCGAAGGCACAAAACATCACCTCTGGAAGAAATACGCCTAGGCTTGAAGGAGAGATGAAATTTTCAGAGGCATGAACATAATTGGTAGTGGATATGTCAGAAGGTGCCAGTTTCACAAAGATGATAAAAAAATTTCAAGTGAAAGCAGGAAAATATGCCTAGAGATGAAGGATGGAAATAAAGTTGATGAAAAATATTTTTTCTAAGGTTTAAAAATTCAAAAATTAAATGTACCCCTTCGTTTGGAGACACAGGAATTCGATGCTTTCTGGAGGGAATTTTCTTCTGGGTATTGGAAATCTACAATGAAGAATGGATTTTAAAGTCTTCCAATGCTCGCCAAGGCTTTGAGGGTGAAGATTTTTGATGGGCACCAGGTTGGTGAATTTCCTAAGGAAAATTTGAAAAAAAAATTCTAAGGTAGGAAGTGAAAATATGTTACCTTGGCGGATGAATTTGAAGTTGATTTCCTAGGTGAAATTGATAGAATTCTTCGTCGAAATAATTTTCTCGAGTCAGAGATGAATAATCAAGGTTGTCAACGCCACAGCTAGAAAAGTGAATTTCTTGAAGAAGATGCAGTTGAAGCTAATACCTTCAAGAGATGATTTTGAGAATGCATCTCTTAAATACGCCCTTAAGGAGGATGAAATTTGTTTAAGGCATTGAAATATGATGCACAAGAGTCATATGCCCTAGCCTATAGATGTTGAAAAATCATGAAGAAACAAAAATTGGCTGGAGAAAAATGATGAACCCTTGGAAGTTAAAGCATGAAAATCAAGTAAGTAAGGTGAGTTTATATGATGAAGTGTTTTGATGCTCTTCTCTTTGCTTGTTTGCAAGATGAACGCCGGGACCGGAGCACAATGACTTGAAGCGATGAAGCAAATACTCCAAGACTACATTTCAACCTCGAAGGAAGAAAAGTTGTAAGAAATGGCTAAGTGTTGAGACCTAGTATGTGCCCAACCCAGGTGGCAAAGAGCAAATGTTTTCAAAGCTCAGGATGGAGAAAAAAAAATGGTCACCATCAAGTACTTCAAAGTTGAAGAACGACATCAAGGAGGAAAATCATCGTCAAGTAGGAGAAAAAAGTTACAACGTTGAAGTTTCAAATTGGGAATGTTCCTACCGTACCAGTCCAAGAAGTTGAAGCAGTGTTGGCTGAACTCGGGACGTTTGCAGTCAAAGAAGAATAGTGTGAATACGTTTCCAGATAGGAATCTTCTTGAAGGATGGTGGACATTAATGGCTCATTTATTACCCCACTCTTCTTGGTGGCGGTTTTTAGGGTTAGGGTTTATGTGGCTCAATCTGAGCCCTTCATTGTATTTGAATCTGAGCTGTCAATTGGACTTGGCCAGCTATATAAAGGGGCATCCCCCCTCATTTGTAATTCAGTAGAGATTAGACATCAGACTAGAGAATAGAGCAGAGGGATAGCTTAGCATAGTTTGTTGGCATAGCATAGTTTGAAGGGAAAGGAAAGTTTTCCCTTGAAAACTTTGTAAGAGATTGTTGTGAAAACTATTATAATAAAAGATCTTTCATTGAATGGTGAATTCATCTTTGTTATAAGCAGCTAGCAAGGTTTCTTCATCCCTTCTACTTCAAGTAGCGTAAAGTAGCGTAATTTCATTTTCATGCAAGTAAATATTAGCTGTGGATTTGTGGTGTTAATCAAGGCAACTCTGTTTTAGTCCATACCACTAGTAGCTTGCTGATGGTAAGTTTGCCTTGTGTGGTCAACTGGAAAATTTTACAAGCTTAACTTCGATTGTGATTTATGTCTTGGCATGCATCATCTTGATGGTGTCTTGATGCCAAATTGCGACTTGAAAACCTCTTGCCACTCCCTTGAAGATTGCACCAACTTTCTGTAAGCTGTCCAACACGAGGCGAAGCAGATTTTGGTTGAGATTAATCCCACATCCCGTCTTAGAGTAGAATTTAGAACCTTCTTATCCCTACACTCATTTAAATTCAATTCATTTATGGTTAGTGTTAGGAAACTTGTGCTCACCTGCCAAATCATTCAAACCTCGTGAAGCCCTTAATTTGCTGTCTACTGTCAGCTGCTGAACAATTGTGTAAGTCCCCTTGAAATACCAGCAAAACCACATCGAGCCAACTGAGGGTATTCTATTGCATTGAAGGAACCTTGGAGTTGAAGTTACGAACTCTCTCACAATTTTAGTGTGCTAGATACTTTGATCAAGAGAGAATAGGGTAGCCGTTGGCGACTTTATTCTGTGTTGGTGTGGTCACGAAAATCACATCAACAGGAAGTATCTAAAACACTAAAGAAAAGATGCATGAAAGAAAAGATGGGTCCTGGAAACAAGGCTTGATCAGGTACCCATGTACAAATGCAATGAATGAGAAAGAGGAGAAAACCCAATGGGACAGAACCCCCCCTCAATGAGATGACCTGTTGCAAAGAAGCACTAGAAGAACACTGGTGGAGTAACACTAAAATCTTGAATCTGGAAAGCAAGGAAAGATACCTCTGTTTACAAGAATCCATATGAGAGTCACTGAAGGACTCAGACAGAATCATGATAATGCAACAGCAGACCCAATGTCAAGGAATACTGGAAAAGTCACAAACTGGAACAACTCTAGAATCTATGAAGCAACAGTAGATGATTAAATGATTCCTCCCATAAGAGGGAATGATATGATGAAAGAATTTGGAAGTTATGTGTATCTCGATGCCAATGCCAAATTGTGACTAAAAATGATCAATAGGAGCAAGTACCATGAAGATTCTAGAACATTAACCATAAAATGAATGGCCCTCAAACTGAGATGTGACTTGATGTGAATCTGATGTGATTCAGGATCATTAACTATACTCTCTCAATCTGAGATGTGAACCGATGTGAACCAAAATGTGTCAAGCTATGAGCAAGATGTGGCCAAAAGAAACTACATAATCCAGATACAACGCATACGAGTTGTCATTAATATGAAGATGAGATCAAAGTGCATGCAATGTAATTACACTCTAATCAGATTATTATACAAGAAGCTCCCCTGATGGAACTGTTACTTATTTTTCACTACAAGCTCAAATAGGTAGATCTGAATTGAATTCATCATTGAAAGGTATAGAAAATTTCAAATTTTTCTGCCTAAGTATTCATTGTTCATCATAAAGATCAGATTACATTTGATTTTCAGTTTTATTATGCAAGTATTTGTAACAGAAAATTGGACATTTGCATAATAAATTTTTTTTATTAATTTTGTAAAAAAATGAAATCCCGCACAAGCCGCGGGAGTAGCTGAATTTGATTATTTTAATCAAATAATGAATACAAGTGGGATGAAATAATACACTACTGAAGATAATATAAACAAAAAGGAGGGAAGCAATTCATCATTGCCTGTGATGATGAATCATTTTACTCGTCTTTAGTTGTTGTGTCTCCAAGTTGCAGCAGTTTCGATACCACACTCCATACACCTACAAAATTGTGAAAAAATGGTGTTAGAGCAATGATAAATTACATCCTACTTCATACCTACACTACCAACAAGAATGTAATATATATCCAGTTAGGCATTCACTAGATGATTAAATTACAAAGGCTAACAATCAAGGAACGCGAAGTTCAATGGAAGCTTTCAGCTTCGATTATTTTTATTAACTTGTTTGTTTAAATGTGCAGGAACAGGTTCATTATGTTCATGATGAATTTCATCAGATATGTGGAGAAAAACGGGCTCCCACAAGGGTTGAGCCCGAAATATCAGGAAAAAATCCTCATTCAACATTCATACATGAGAGACATCAAGTATCAAGAACAATCATCAAGTAGGACTGTCATCAAATAGGACTGTTGTAATATAAAAATTCATAAAGCAGTCTCTAATTCAACATGGTGAAAACAAATTGAGCAAATCATCCTTTCATTCATCATTCAAAGGAACAATCACAAAATTTTTGAAGGAGCATAATTAACTGCATGCATTAGCTCTGTTTCAGTTCTATTTTATTCACATAAAGTATGGAGCCCCTTTATAAGCAAGGCAAAATAGAGCACTCAAGCATTTAAATTGTTTTTTACAACTTCAAAGCACATACATAGTTCATCAAGAGACTTAGGAGGACAGCCACATATGCAAACTACCTGAATATGCAAGAAAGATTCAGAAAAGAGAATGATAGTGCTCAATAGATGCATTATACAGTCAAAGAATATGAAATTCAAAAGCAACATTACAATGATCATATACCAAGATACAATGGGTGATGCTCACTAGCATTCAATCATGGAAGCTTCAAGTTTAGAAAGAATTCATCTATAGTTAAAGCTCTACAGGAAACCATCAACAAAATACATTAAATAATGCACTACTGCAATCTTGTTATCTGAGGGACATAGAATGGGCATGCTAAGTAGTTGTTTACACTGATGTTGAAACAAGGTTGGGCATGAGAAGAGGTCTATCATAGCCTAAGTTTACAGTCACAGTTGCAATGGAAAAGACATAGCTCAAAAACATCATGCTAGATATAGTGGCAGTGAAGAAGCAATGATCAAACAATAGAGAGCAGCCATATTACTTACGATATGGAGTTGATATAAGAGTATCTGTTCAAACTAGCACCAATAGAAAAGAGGTAAAGTTGGGATTGTGATTTCAATTAAGGCAGTTTTATACTTAAAGGTATGAGATGGTGAGTCAAGACAACCATAAAAGTTCATATATCAGATGCAAAATACTATGATAATGATTTAAGATGAATGGAAAACACATGTATTAGAAAGACATCTACAGTTGTGCAGGCACAGTCACATTGACAACCATTATAATGTCAAGAGCAGCAAAATCAACATAGTTTCAATCATATGATAAATTGGATCAAAACTTATTCAATTTAGGACTGATCTTGAGAAAGTCATATAACAGCAAAATCATCATTCATCATTCAAGTCTTAAGGGACAATATTGTATTATGACTTCATATACATGACATAGCTATATCAATGATGCATCATGAAGGGGCATTATTGCCATCAATAGAAAGCATGATCTGTATATGGTAAGCCTCTTGGAAGGTTTTTAAGAAGGAATCAACTCTAATTAAGCATCAGGATTCAGTCACATCATTCATACAGGAAGTCTGCAACAAGTACGAGCAATAGATTCTAAAGTCAGAGCGATTCTTAGAGTTTTCCATACATGTTTCAAAACTAGCTTGTCTAAGAGAAGGTTCATGATAGTCTATGATTTTCAAATGATAATGGCAGTCATGAAAGTTAGGGATGTGTTGATAGTGCAGCCAATAAGGAGCAGGGGTTTTATAACAAAAAATGATCACCTTGTATTCACAGACTTATCAAACATCAAGTGATTGTGCTAAGGCATGGAAGTTTTGTTCATATAAATTTCAGATCCTTGAAATTTCCATCAATTTTGTTCATTGACACTGAACATCAAGGACAATCATAACAATAAGCTTTATTTCTTGACAGAGAAGCCAAAAATGGCATACTTCACAAAAATCACAGTCATAAAGCCAAACCCTCAAATAAATAGGATACCCAGATGGAGAAATAGCACAACTTGGGTTGCACAGTATATTCAACAAGCTAAATATCATTTGCAGCACAATGAAAAAATCTCATGAGGCACACCATTGACAGAGAGACAAGGTGTAAGATGGAAGCTTTCAGTCACAAAGAATTGAAAGATATCAACATTTACATGTTTCAAGATAAAGAAAACCCGGAATAATCCTTGTATGGTCACGGCTGTCAAGTATGGAGAAAATACAAAAGCAATGGAGAGAAAACCACGACCTTTCTACAGAATGGAAGTTATTATTTACCACACAAAGCCCCAATCTCTTGCAGAATAGAAAATGAAATACAGTGATAAAATACAAAGTTTCTTTGTTTTTTTGTAAGAAATAATAGAAATCAAGGATATTTCCTTCGGTTCGAGCTTGTCTCCATAAAATTTCAGCCTTATTGTTAGATTTATCCCCTCAGAAAATCTTTGACCAAGGCGTCCATGGCGGCTACGCCATAAAAGCACCAATAGAAAATTCTATAGGTGAAAAATACATCAAAAATTGATTACAGTCGCGACTGTTAAAGCCTAAAAATCCCTCAAGACATGGCAAAATTTCCAGAATAATGAGGAATACAGCTTACCAAGCATCTTTTCGGAGAAACTCAGAGGGAAAAATCATCAAAATATCCAAAGAATGTGCAGGTCGAGCTCCAAACCCTAGCATGGTGGCGGCGCAACAAGAGCTACAAAATATCCAAAAGAATGTGGAGAATGATCGAGAATGATTAGGGTTTTTGCAAAGTCATTTCATACCCTAATGCAACTTGATAGTCATTTTTGACTATTTTTTATCAAAAGCAAACAAAATCATTTCATGCCCATGGTCTTGACTTCAAATTCATCAACCTAATCATCATGCGTAAGGAGGGTCATGTGTTATGAGATAAAATCAATTTCAACTTTATTCCTTGTGATTTCGAAAATGACAATAAGCACTCTACTTTATTTGTAATGTTTATTCAATATTATTAAAGCAATTTCGTTAATTGTTTTTAATAGTTATTGAATTAAACTATTTAAAAGAGAAAGTGAACTAAATGGAAGTGACATATTATGTTCACCATAAAAAGAGAATTTGAGTCTTTTGAGACTCTTAGTTTTATTCTTTTAGTGCCACATTTTGAGGAGCTTTTCAGAGGGTTTTGAGATAGTTTACATACAAATTGCATGGAGTTATGACTTGACATGAGTTGTACATGGATCAGGGGCAGTTTGGCCACTTATTCTTGCAGTTATCACCAATTATGAGACCTCCTTTCATGCATTTTCATGTTTGCTCGTGGGAGAGTTTTACGAGGTGACTTTTGCATGCTTGGACCCACCTTTTGAGGGATTTTCAGTTCAGTTTGAATGCTCCAAGGGTCAGTTGCAATTGACTTCGAGTTTAGATCATCATACACTCATTTTTGCATGAGTTTGAGATATTTATACCAGGATTTTCTCTTATGCTTGGATTTCACATTGGGGATGCTATTTTCACTTTAGTTCTTAGTTAGTTCTATTATTGGCTACTTTGTGCATGCCTTTTGTATATATTGGAAAAAGTTAGTCCTTTTCCTCTAGTTCTTGTTTTTTAGCCTTTGCATTTTGCAAAGTGAAATATCATGTAACTCAGGTTTCATTTTCAGATTAATACAACAACAGGTTTACAGATTCAAAGTGTGTTATTTAGTAGAAGATTCCTTCAATTTCCAGCATTTTCAAGTTTTTCCTTCAAGATTTTAGGCATCATTATTGTGTAGGATTTGATTGAAGAATTATTGTGTTTTCAGTTTTGCAACCTTTAATTTTTCTGTCTCCTTCATAAATATTTGTATGCAGTTTAGTTTAAATTCACTGGTTATACACTGTGTATGTAATTGATTAATCATTTTAGTCGTGAAAATAATGTTTTCCCTCAAAATTGTATTGAATCAAAGCCTTTGTTTAAACATTCAAGTGACTAAACTATCAAATCAGGTTGTGCAGATTAAAGTACTGAGTAATCATTTTGTGAGTCAAATTGCAGTTTAGTTTTTCTAATTAGGTGTATCACCAAAGTTTTCCTTTTTGGTTCATGTATTCAGTTCAATCCGTCTTACACTTTTATCAGAACAAATTATTCAAGTATCAAATTGACCATCATATAGGAACCAACTTAGAATCTGGAGGTCTATCTTCGCCATAGGAATACCCACAGCCTGAAGATAGTTCCCATGTTTCAACAGATTATTGAATTTAATCGTTCAAGCATTTAGGTGCAGTTTGTTTGACAATAGGAGCTTTATATAAGTTCATTTATTACAATACCCCATGATTGTAAAAGGAGAACATGCAAAACATGCATAAATGATAGAGAAAATGCAAACTTAGTGCATGAAAACAAGAAAGAGTGCTTGCACAAACCAATGTTCACATCTTGCTCATAGCTTGACATATTTTGGTTCACATCGGTTCACATTTCAATTTGAGGGCCATTCATTTTATGGTTAATGTTCCAGAATCTTCATGGTACTTGCTCCTATGGACCAGTTTTAGTCATAGTTTGGCATCGGCGTCGAGATACACATAGCTTCCAGATTCTTTCATCATATCATTCCCTCTTATGGAGGGCATCATTTATTCATCTATTGTTGCTTCATAGATTCCAGGGTTGTTCCAGTTTGTGAGTTTTCTAGTGTTCCTTGGCATCGGGTCTGCTGTTGCATTATCATGATTTCGCTTGAGTCCTTCAATGAATCTCATATGGTTTCTTGTAAACAGAGGTATCTTTCCTTTCTTGTTAGATTCAGGATTCCAGTGTTTCTCCACCAGTGTTCTTCCGGTGCTTCTTTGTAGTAGGTCATCTCATTGACGGGGGGTTTTTTCCCACTAGGTTTTCTCCTCTTTCCCATTCATTGCATTCGTACATGGGTACCTGATCAGGCCTTGTTTTCGGGACCCATTCTTGTTTTATGCATTTTTACTTCACGGACAAGCAGAGCACTATTCTTGTGTTTTTGGTATCTCTTCTATGTGACAGGTTATTTGCTTGCAGGTGTTCACTGGGTTCAGTGAACACCTACAAGCAAATAACCTGTCACATAGAAGAGATACCAAAAACACAAGAATAGTGCTCTGCTTGTCCGTGAAGAAAAAATGCATAAAACAAGAATGAATAATTACAATAAGATCAATCCTTAAGAAAGGATATCAAACCCTAGTGTGCACACTTAATAATTAATAAATAATTAGTTATTAATGTGCCTAAGTTTAGCTTAAGTAACTAAAGTGATAAGTGACTTAATTAACTAACCAATATGATTAAATTAATTAAGTGTAATAACTTATTACTCTAACAGGTGCTTATCAACTTCCATTTCTAGATCTGCTTACTTTGCTTGAGCATTCTCTAAAAGAAGCCTTAGACATGATAGCTAGAAACTTGACAAATATCCTTAGGCTTTACCATTTCCATTTGGCCTTTTCCCTACCAAGAACTAGGGCTTGCCTAGTTGAAGAACCCCCATTTGTCTCTTCTCCTTGGGGAATCCAACCAAACCCTCATTTTGAGAAGACTTCTAAGCCTCATTCTAAAGAGAAGGTAAATTTTCTTGCCAAGAATACCACCCCTGAATTCAAATCAAGATCCCCAAACTTGCACCCCAAGTCATCAAAAATATTAAGAACCCTAAACCAGAAAACTATTGTTGCTAGATGTTGGCATTTCAATTCGCACCTCTAGAATGCGGATTAGAAACGGACAACTATGCATAGATAAACTGCTCTTTGAATTAGGAGGAGAAGATCCCTCTTTGCTAATGTTGCTTACGAAAGTAAATTAAAACTAATTTTCCTATCTTTCTGTTCAGCTAAGAGCACATGGTTATAAAACTCAAACGTCGTAGCTGAGATTTTCCGTTTTAGAAGTTCAACTACGACTAAGCCTACTCTAATGACATTTCTAATTACTCAAGGAAACGTAGAGCATGAGAATTAGAAATGAACAAGGTTTGATTCTTTGAAATAGATACTTAGATAAACTTTCTTCCAATATACATCTACTTACTTTCAATGTAAGTTGAAATGGAGATCATATAAGCATAACGTAATAAACAGAAATCTGAGACTTTATATTAGGCCAGCAAAGCAGGCACAAAACTTTACTTTCTCAAATTTTAGGAACAAAAGATTACATTTATGGGATAATAGGATTGTAGCAAAATAGGCTTACAGTTTATCCATCAAACCAGAATACATTGACACAAGACACATGTACTGAACAAGAACTTGCAGCTAAAAGAGACTTGCAAACTTTCTCTCACACTAAATGAACTAAAACTAAACAACAACTTGCAGGAAAAATAGGCTCAACAATTTGTTATACAAGCACGGTTAAGAAAATAATGGGAAAGGCTACCCTTATTTATACACAAGCAGAGGAGTAGGGAACCCTAAAATCTCCTTGCTTTATAACCAAGACTTGCCAACATGCAAGCTTTATTTCTAAAACTAAACAAGATAAACATCTAACCACCTATGAAAGCATAAAAAAATAGGGAAATGCCAACTATTACAACTTGTTTTCTTTCTCTTCTTTAAAGAGTGGATAAGAATTCAGACGAGAATAGAAAGAAAGCTAGAAGAAAGCTTCTAGATGATTGTTGCTTTAAATCTCCACCACATCCACTAAAAAGTAGGAATTTGTATCCCTATCAGGAGTATCAATACTATCTATAGCAAAGTTCTACTTTTCCAGGATTTCTTCTCCTTTTGCTATTGATCTCAGAAAATCTATGACCTCATTGGCCACTTTCTCAAACCTCGTTGACATCATGGAAATATGACTCATCTTCCCAACAAGATCGTTGCCATCGCTACCATGAACAACATTCTGGAACTCAGCTTGTACTTTGGCAAGTTCAATGTAAGAGACATCATCATGACAATACCGACAAGTGATTCCTGAAACAAATTCATTTATGAACTGGAGGGCATCAATCACCCTTTGTATGTATGCACCTAACTCTTCAGATATCTTTTTCGTAGGTTCTCACCTTGAAGAGGTGACGTTCTTTCTATGCAAGGAGTTGCCTCTTGTGTTCTCTTGAAACCATTGAGCCATGTGTTGTATCCAAATTTTCCATGATGATCTCATGCCTAGGTTTCACCTCTATTATCAACTGCTCAAATCCTTCAATTCCTTGGCATGGGTCATGAGCATTATACCTCAGCTGATATATTTGTGCAATGATTTCTCTGCCTCTGATGATCAATTCTTCAATCCATTCTTGTGTTTGCTTCCCACATATCACCAATTGCCTCAACTGTTGATGGTCAGCTTGTGTCTCTATAATCTAGGCCAACAACTGAGTAGCCTGTGAAGTGTCATGAACAAGATTAGAAATGTATAGCCTGAGTTGTCAGATTTCAGCCTTGAGGGTTGCCTTATCTTCTCCATCTTTAAGCACTCTTTCTTGAATATTTTCAGCTACAACATTGAATAAACTTACATCTGCATGTCTGGTACTTTTACCAAGATTAGCCTTAACCATTATGAAATCAACGACCTCGACTTCATCCATGTTTTTATCTTTAGGAGGTGTAGCAGTCTCCATGATCATCTCACCATCCAGGTTCTTTTCAAAGTGAACTTGTTTCTCTACTTTCTTTTTAGGTGCCTCCTAGTAAATGTTGTCAAAATCATCAAAGTTTAGCTGATATGAAGGTCTCCTTCTCTTCCTTCCCAGGGAGCTCTCAAGCCAAGATGTGGTATCTCTACTAACTTCCATGGGAGGTTTAGCTGCAACTTCTTCTACCTCTTCATCTTCTAGATCAATATGAATCGGAGAAGACCTCAGAGATGGTGGAGGATCATATGTCAAAGGCACATCTTTTGTTTCTTTTTGAGGAACTTCTGCTTCAACTGTTGGCTGCTCCTGTATGATTATATTTGAAAAGGCCAACCTTTTCCTTACGTTCTTTGTTGATTTTCTGCCCTTTACACCTTCCTGAGGCTGACTTATTGCTTTCATCTTTGGTTGTGCTCTAGAAGAAGAGGGAAGAGATGATTGTATTCTTGGCAGCTCTACTACTTGAATGGATTTCTTCCTCTTGAGGTCTAAGAAAATATTGTTGTTCTCAATAACTTGGCTTGTTCTTTCTTCAACTGAGATGCATTCTTTGTTAGCCCAATTGACCTGTGGAAGAGGTTGTTGCTCAATTTGATTCAAGTGTAAATTGGAAGAAGTGCGTCTCATTCATCATTAGATAATCCCTCAATATCCTCTGACAAGCAATCTTTCATTTGATGGAGAGTAAGTCTGTTGTTACTGCGCCTCCATACCTTGAACTCATCTCTGCAATTAGCCCAAAAATCTTCAAGTGCAGGAACATGAGTGTAGTTCTGACCAAGTCAGGATGCGAAGACACCATGAGGGTCATGTGATTGTCTCTCGTTGAATGGCTTGAGACCAAGTTTAGCCAACTCATCATCCATTATTTTGGCATTTGTTGATGATCTGCATCTATAAATTCCCAACTCAAATGGAAAACTGAAGGCAAGCTTCTTTCGATTCCGCAAGAAAGCGTGAACATTATATACTTTCCTTAGGAACTCCATGAAAACCACTTCATCTAATGGATACCTCGACAACATGAGTGGAGCACTGGAGAAGCCATAAACTCTTATGTAGGTGAAGGTAGGAAACTAAATGAACCAATCTGCCCACTCCACCATTGCTACCTTGGCAGTTGATGAAATATGTACGTACAACTCATTATCTAGGTCTTGCACCGTATGCAACAAGAAAGCCTTATTTACCCTTTTGTAGTGATGTGATGATTCTAAAAACTTGAGCTGAGGGTAATGATTGTATACATGTTGTACATCCAGAGTCCCCACGATATTCAACCCTCTGAATTTTCCTTGGAAGGCCACTAGGTAGACAAGGTAGGAAATCATGAATTTGGAAGTATTCAGTTATTTGTTGGTGAAGACTATCACTGATTAAGGTTGGCCAATCATAGAATTTTGTTTTCTTCATGATATGAGGTATAACATAGAACATCCAAGGCTGGAATTTTATAGCATCTGCTTGACCAGTGACTTGGTTGAGCAGGGTGATCATTATTGCAATTGCATCCTTGAATTCTCCACATCCGATGTTCTTTGGCAAAGTTTTATGTTTTTCTTTCATCCACTTATGTGAAAATTTCTTGTTGTATTTCTCCTTGTGCATGTCCCACACCCTTCCACATTCTTCCATGGAGATGACAACACTTCCTAGCCAAGGTGGTATTGAGAAGCATTTTTCAATCATGTCTCACTTCAACCTACAAATCACTCTCCCATCTACCGATTGAATCTCCCGTGTTGCGGGATTGTAATGCTTGATGAAGGAAATTACAAACTCTAAACTTTGCACTAAAATAGGAATTGATGCTGCTGCAAGTAGTCTAGAGTGACCAAGGTGCTTGATTGCAACATTGCTTGCATCTTCCAAAGCACGCAAATTGAACACTAGTTTGATATGATGCAAGTCAGTTTCAGTTATTTTGATGAAGTCATGATATAGCACTGATTTAGTCTTGAACTCGATGGGAGTGTATTCCATACTGAAAATCTTGAAGATTGACTATAAACTTGCCTATTCTTGGAAGAGTTTTGCACACTTTCTAAATTTAACTTGCTGGTTTTTCTTCAAATGGACGATTTTTTTCGAATTTTTTCTGAGATATGGGTTTTGTAGAGAATTTTAATGCAAGACGACCTAGATCATCTGTTTTTGAAAATTTTGAGTGTTGACTAAAAAAGCAGCAAACCCTAATTTCTAAAAAAAAATGACAAAAAATTTGGGACCTAGGTTTTGTTGAGAACTTCGTTTCAAGAGGACCCAAGTCATCAGATTTGAGAAATACTGAAGGTTGGTTGAAAAAGCAACAAACCCTAGAATTCACAAAAAAGCTGAGAGCTGGGTTTTGTGCAAAATCATGTTCTTGGTAGACCTAGTTGATCAAATCTCGAAAATACTGAAGATTTCTTGGACATGCAAGGAAAAAGCAAGTTTTTGAAATCTAAAAAATTCTTCAAAGTTGTTAAGAACCAAGAACTGATGACCCAGATCGCTGAAAATTAAAAATTTTGAACTCCTTCAAAAATTGATGCTCTAGAAGAAAAAAGCATGAGAAAAGAGGCCTCTCTGTATGCTAATCTGGAAAATATAATGAACTATGAAAAAGCACTAAGTTTTGGCTCTTGAATCCTGAATTGAAGAAAAAATTATGTTTTCTCTTCTCTTCTCTGGATGCCACCTACAAAAAATTATGAGAAATGAAAGACAAAGATGTCTTAAATAAGTTAAGGTTGAGAAAAACTACTTTCTTTTTGTTTTAAATCCTTTGAAGCCTATCCTGAGCTTGTGCATCGAACTTGGGCATTTTTTCTTCTTCTTGAAATTTTGAAAATTTGAAAAATTTGTCTAAGGCATGAGAACTTGGACACCACCCTTGGAGGACTAGCCATTTTTCATGAAATTCAAACTTTTGCTTGCATTTTGACCCTAGTTTAATCTCAATTTTTGGGAGCTCGGTCGATGTTGTGAACTGGCAGAATGATCCATCATGGAGCTAGAGTGAATCTAACGAAGTTGTCCTAGAGGCCACTTCTGATAAAAACTTCATTTGAACCCTCAAAAAGCTGGGCACCCCTGGCTACCTGGGGCGCCCAAGCTTACTAGTGTTAGCCATTTTAATGTTCTTCAAGTTTTGCTTTCTTTCCTTGATCTTTTGATGATTTTGAAATTCTGGATGATTCGGGAGTCCAACAAACTATTGACTGGGCTCGTTGGATAGCCTGATGAATTTTGAAGGGGGTTCTCTGGAGGCTGCACATCCTCTAAAAACTGAATTTGGGACCTTAAAAACTTGGGCACCCCTAGCTACCTGGGGCGCCTAACTCTTCCAGAGTTAGTTTATTTTTTGAGATTTTTCACTTTTCTTTTGACTTCTGACATTTTTCATGGTTTTACCCCTCCGATCAGTCAGTGATATATGATTCTTGTCAACTTCGATGGACCTGTTGATAGTTGCATTGGAAAAGCCTGGTCAAGACTAGAGAAGACATGTTGGAGACTGAAATTGCAAATTCATCCATCTAATGCTCCAAAAGCTTGGGTCCCTATCTCCTTCTAGGGTGCCCAAGTTCTCCAGCCTTAGCCATTTTTTACTCTTTTTTCACTTTGAAGCTTGAGACCTCATGTTATGCCTTCTATTCATTCTGAGTTTTCCGACAACTGATGAATCTGATGATCATGCCAAGATATTCACTGTGAAGCGGTATAACTCTAAAGATATTGAGCATATTTGTAAACCCTAACTGTTGGATTTGGGCCTCCAAATCCCTAGGCGCCTATCTTCACTTAGGGCGCCCACACTCCCAGACTTCGAATATTTTTTGATGATTTCATGATTTGCATTATGCTTCTTGGTTGAGACCTCTTCGTTTGATCTCGAATTCTGGATGACTGATTGATCAGATGACTGTGTTGATGGATTCATTACGGAGCTGAGAAGATTCTAAACAACATTTTCTCAAAGCACAAACCCTAATTTCATCATTTGATCTCTTCAAAAGATGGGTGCCTATCTCCTTCTGGGGTGCCCATGGTTGGTAGACTTAGTTTTTATTTTGCAATTTTCAACTTTAGACTCCTTCAGTCGATGTGCTCGTCATTGCCTCAACTGCTTGAGATGAAAATTTTTCTAAGGAATGACCATCCAGGCGCCTAGGTTGAGCTGGGGCACTTGAAGTTTCCAGATTTGGCCAAAATTTTGCATTTTCCAACTTTCACAGCTCCCCTTCTCCATTCCTTGTTCTACATGCATGTTCATCATTCCTCATCTTCTGTTCAGTTCTTGAATGTTTGAATCTGACACCTGGCAGCTGACTGGCCTCCATTAATGGCCTTGGAGCTCCTAAAGAAGCTTTTGAAAAAGCATAATAGGCCCAATAGGGAAAAACTGATCTTTTGATGATTCTGACTGCACCAGCCTGATGAGGAAGTATTTTTGACCCATCAAAATCAGTTTGAACCCTAGAAGCCAAACTTTCTATTTTTAGAAAAAATTTCCAACATCTGTTTCGAAAGAAACCCAGAAAAACCCAGAAAAAAGTTCTATTTTCAGAAAGTTTCTAATAACATAAATTTTCCTAAAATTTAGGGCCGAAAAACTGAGATCTGGGTTTTGTAAACTTGGTCGCTCTGAGAGACCTAGATCATCAGATTTTGGAAATTTTGAGTTTTTGACCCTCATGCAAGACATGCAAATTCCCAATTTTAACAAGACTTTTGACCATTTCTTCAAAATGCATAAGTGTAGCAAAAATTTTAATTTGGGGTACAACACTAGACTATGTGATCTTTAAACCACCCCCCAAAAGGTCTTGGTAAAATGATTAACATAGAAATGAAATAATCTTATAGATAAAAGAAGAAACCTTAAGATAACTTATTTTTGGAAGAAGCAACTTCAAAGGATGGTGAGGAAGAGAATACCAATAATGCTACAGACAAGAAAGATAGTAAAAGAAAACCTGATTCAACAAAGGATGCAGACTGCTCAAACACCAGTGTTTGGAGGTCACACAAACTGGT
The DNA here is from genome assembly GCA_007258455.2 of Sequoia sempervirens. NCBI lineage: Eukaryota > Viridiplantae > Streptophyta > Pinopsida > Cupressales > Cupressaceae > Sequoia > Sequoia sempervirens. The sequence continues at coordinate 142,443,330 of VDFB02000363.1, read as the reverse complement.
GAGGAAACATATACTAAACATGACAATGGATGAAATCTCTAGTGATTCTTCTGAAGGGGATAAAAAGGAGGAGGCAGTAGTAACAAAGAGGAGGATGATGATGAGGATGTTGAGATGCACATTGATTGTCTAAGCTTGTTTCTTGAATTTAATTCCATGCTTTAGGATTCACAAGACTCTACCCCTAATAAAGGTCACAAAAAAGGACACCTAGCCTAATTATGCGAAGTTGACCTAAGACTCCACTACTATGTCAGCTTGGCTGGATAATCCAGAAAGGAAAATTAATTGCCTATCTTTATTCACCCTAAAGGTCATCCACCACTTGGTAGTTACTCTAGGTTCAGTGCTTTAGGAGGAAAGAAAAAAGAATAAGACCATAGAACCTAGTGCAATCTCTCAAAAGTAGGATATCTTTAAATTCCTTGAGGAAGATTGGGAAAAAGTTGGTAAGTAGGGTGTTTATCTTTGTTTTATGCTTTACTTTGAAAAAAATTACTCTGATGTTAATTATCCATTAGTTTGTTGTCACCACCCTATGGCCATTGACCCTAGTTTCTCTGTTGACTCTTTGCCCTCAGTGGCCTTTGTGTTTGGGCCTAATGCCTTATAAATATTTCTTATTTTATGAAAAAAATTATATATTCTAAAACATAAAAGGATAAGGTATCAATATATTCCATCACTAGCTCACCTAGGTTTGAAGGTAAAAATTCCATCATGGTTTTTATGGATTGGATCACAAAATTTGTACATTTTGTCCTTTCTCACACCTCTTTGTAGCAAGAAATATAATAAGAACCTTTGTGAATACCATTCAAAAGTTGCATAGGACTCAAAAAATCATAGTGAGTGATCATGATCCTATTTGTAAATATAATTTTTGGATTCCTTTTCTTATGTTTAGGTTCTAAACTTGCTCATTTCTTATGATTTAATCCATAATTAGATAAAAAAGAAAAAGGTGTTCAATAATTTCTTGGGAAAATATCTTCAATTTATTTATTGATATAAAAATGAGAAAAGTATGTAATGACTACCTCTTGCAAAATGGCAGTACATCATTTTTTTATACTTGATCTAAAATACCTCCTTTTCTTGCACTATATGAGTACCATCCACTATCCATCACTTGTTCATTATGGGTACACCTAAATTTTAGGGTAGTTGAAGAACATACTCAAAACCTACATGAGGTACTCTCTATTCTCAAGGAGAACTTGAAAATAAAAAATAATAGAATAAAGGAAAAATATATTCAAAATCACAATAAAATAAATTTTGAAGTATGAGAGTAGGTATTTGTGATATTATAGCCATTTAACAAGATGCCAATGAAAAATAAAAAGAAGGATAACAATATTGTACCCAAGTATTATTTAATTTATAAGGTTTTTTAGAAGATTGGGAATATAACATATAAGCTAGAGTTTTCTAAACCAACAAAAATACATCTATTCTTCCATGTTTCCTTCTTGAATAAAGTAATTTTGACAAGGAGATTAAACCTAGATAGATTTACTAGAGTTTTATGAGGATGATATAATTATTTGGAACTTGAGGGAATCCTTGAAACATGTACTAAGAGTTTTTAAAATAAGGATGATTAAAGAATATTTGATCAAGTGGAAGAATATTCTTGTCAAAGATGCTACAAGGATTCTTTGAAGAGGGGACATACTATGCCCTTAACGCATTTTGGTATATGTGTTACCCACTTGTGGATAAGATAATCCTAAATTGAGTCATTTATTAACCGAAAAATATGATGATTGTATTCTAGGTTGACTTTATTGGGGATAGGACACTAGAATACTAAAATAAGTGTGTAGAGGTAGGAATAATTGATTCATGACCTAAGAAAGGGTATATATTTTACAATGGATATTAACAATTTAAGTGAGAGAAGAGGTATGTGCAATGAAACAAAGTTAAATACTTTTGGTTCCAGTAGAGGTGTAGTACTCATGCAAGAAGGAAGACCCTAATATTTGAGAGTTGCCAACTTGAAGAAGAGGATTTGTGAAAACCTTTTTATGAGAAAGAAATGATGGCTATACTACATGTAGTCAAATATTAGAGACCTTGTCTAAATGAAAGGAACTTAAAGATAAAAATAGATCATGATAGCCTCAAATACTTCCCAGAATAAAGATTTCCATTTGAATACCAAAAAAAATGAGTCATGAATATGTTGGAAAATTACTTTGAGATCATATAAAAGAAAAGAAAATGGGGAATGTTGTGGTTGATTCTATATCTAAGAGAGAAAAATCCATAATTGGTTATTGTATTCCATTTCCATAGTGGAGTAAAATTAGGTGGATGAGGCATGAAATGAATGGGAGAAGGATATTAGTAGTCAATTTAGCATTCAAAGCCTCCAACAAGATTTGATTGTGTTAGAAAAAAATCATCAAAAGGAGACACTCAATGCTGCAAGGATTGGTTACACCTATGTAAGAATTCAATCCATAAGATTAAGGTTTTGGTAGAGCTTCATGATTTTCTAGTACAAGTGCATTGAAGCTTCTTGAAGACATTTCATAGAATGAAGAAAGATTTCCTTTGGAATGGAGTCAAAAGAGTTGTCTAGAAACTTATTTTAGAATGCATGGTATGTGAAAAAAATAAAGGAGAAATAATTAGGACTCCATGTATTTTGAAGCCTTTATCTATTCCGAGCCAAATATTTGAGGAGTATCCATAGACATCATCATTATGTTGCCCAGGTTTGAAGGAGAAAAAACATCATATAGTTATTATCGATAGACTCATAAAATATTGATATTTTTGTTTCTTATCACATCTATTTCGTGTAAGTATTATAATAACATCCTTCATGGATAACATTTAGAAGCTCCAAAGGACTCCAAAAATCATTTTAAGTGATTATGATTCTATATTTATGAGTAACTTTTATTATATTTGGGCACTCAAATTGTTCTTAGCTCCTCATATCATCTTCAATCAAATGGATAGATGGATTTTATCAACAAGTGCTTGGAGGGATATCTTTGATGTTTCACTTCATATAAATAAGAGAGATGGTTTCAATTGTTACCACTAGTAGTGTGTTTTTGTAAACGATGATTTTGGGTTACCCACACAATGCTTTGCTCCTCCTAGGGTTTTTCACCTAAAAGGAGAAAGGGGATTGAATGGGGTCCAAAATGCAATGGTTTACACTCAAGATTAATGTAAATGAGATATGTTATGCCTAATTAAGATGTTCTAATGCTCTAATCTAAAATTGAAATGATCTAATGATGCAAAACTTAGAAAATGTAAAGTGCTTGAAAACACAATGTGATATGCAGAAATAACAAAAAATGCAACTAAAGGATGAAATAACATAACAGAATGAAAGAGGTGCACCTGGAATCTGAAGCTTGATGTTGGGAGATTATTGAATCCTGAAAAATTGGTTGAAAATGCTGACTGGGACACTTATGCTAGGCTGGGCGACTTAGTCCCAGTTTTAGGAAACTTTGTCAGAATAGGAATCTGCCAAATGGGTATCCAGAAATGTCAAAATCACTTTTTAGGCTCGGAAGTGGGACTATTCTGCCACTAGTGGTGACTTGGTCCTTCTACAAATCTCAAGAAATTCGGGACAAATTCTTGTAGCCTCAAGTCTACACTTTCTTTCATGACAGGTGTTCGCACTTGATTCTCCAAAAAATGGGGTAGAAAGTCTCTCCAAGCTTGAATTAGGGTTGTGTTGGCTTGATTGACTTTGTAGACTTCTTGATCACTTTTCAACACCTATTGCTTGACAAATCTGCGTACAAAAGTCTACAAACACACATGCAAAAGGGGAAAAATGGTTGAGGATTAAAGAATAGGGGTTTGCCTTGGTCAAACTCCACTTTGGTAATCAAACCCTAAACAATGAAATGAAATGAAAGGAGAATGATAAATAGATAGCATGCAAATTTCATAAACTTACCACACCTTTGATGTTCCAAATCTGAAGATATGCAATGAAGTGCTCCAATGGATTGACTTGATAATGCTTGATTTGCTTGAATGCTTGAATGCTTGTGAACTAGGAGAGTGTAGGAGATGTAAAATGAGGGAAAAAACCCTTATTTATACTTGATTTTACTGAAATTTCCTGAAAGTAACACATCACAGGACAACCTCAAGGGTTAGAGGACACAATCCTGCTAGAAATTTAAAATTATTTTGAGTTTTGTGCCAAAAAGGACTAAGTCGCCCCTATTGGTGACTTAGTCCCACTTAAGCAAATTAAGTGGGTGTTGGGAATTACGAGGCATTAAATGTTGTCCAACAGAGCTATCCTCAAAAACACACTTAAAAATGGCTGAAAAGTGTTTAAGGGGTCATTTAAACATTAGAAAGGGTTGAATTAGTGAAGACAAGTCTAAAAAATTGTGAAAGTGGGTTACAACATTTCACAACACTTTAAAATAAGACTTGGTAAGTGTTAAAAAGAGGTTATCTAGGTGAATTATGATGAAAGGGTCCTAGAAAAGTGTGAAAGTGGGTTACAACACTTTTACAAGACATCCTAGAATTCTTAATGGTTCACAAGGGTTCAAGACCTAATGTGAACATGTTGGCCACATTACAACATTAAATGTAGGAAAATTCAAGCCAAAGACCACTAGAAAGACTTAAGTGAGAATTAAAATGTCAACTATACATTTTTTGGTGACACATTAAGCCCCCACTTTAGTGAGAGAATGAACCTGCTTCAAACTCTCACTAAAGTAGCCCAACATGCACATTGAGAGGGATCCAAATGCACTCATGTTGGTAAGATGAAACAATAATAATCAAGAGGGATGATCAAGTCCCCAAGATCATGATCTCATGGAAAACCAAACATAAGAACAAAGGAACACACATGATGATGAAAAGGAATGAAATCTTCGATCATCTGTCCAGCTCGTTGTGGATTAGATCTAGGATGATTGTTTGAAATAAGAAATGTGTACTCACTCTGGGGTGACAAAACTTATGGTTGTCCACTAGGTGAGAAGGCCCAAGCATACTCACTTTGGGGCCACAAAACTTCTGGTTGTCTGTGGGGTGAGAAATCCCAAAAGGTGTCTATGGGGAAAGTCGTGCCCCAGAATAGGCTTCCCGCTCAACCATATCAAAGTTATACCTCCTGATAACTTTAATAAGGTGCCACAAAAGACAATGTCGGTTCGTGCTTCATGAGACAAGCAAAGCTTCGTATGCTTAGAACTCATGAACAAATGCAAGGGAACCATAGGCATGCAAGCTGTGTCATATAAGGTGGCCATGTAAAATGCAAAAGAAATGTTCAAATGAGTCTTGTTAAATTCATGCAAAGTCTATAACTTAGGGAACATTGTGTCTAATGTCTCCAAGCAAGGATAACTTTAAGAAACCCCCCCTCGGTGAAGGTGTGAAATCCTGGCGAATCTTTCCTTTTATTTGAAAAAAATTATTAATTTTCCTAGCGAATCTATACACATTATTAAAAAAAATTGTAAAATCTTGGTGAATCTTAATGAATAATTGGTAAAAATAGTAATCACAATGGCGAATCTTAGTGAATAATCACTAAAAATATTAATTACAATGGCGAATCTCTCCTTTAAAAAATTGCATAGTTGGTCGGCGTAGTTCCCCCATAACTTTTTTGTTTTTTGTAATATTGAAGTAGGGGCCCAAGGGCAGCAACCACCGATGGGGTCAAGGGGCAGCGCCCCTTGCGGGGGTTAAGGGGGCAGATCCCCCTTGTGGGGGTCGAAGGGGCAATGCCCCCTCGCGGGGTCCAGGCATAGCAGCCTCAACACAAATTGTGTGGCCCAAATCAAATTCTGAGCCTCAAAACAAATTTCAGGCCTTAACAAGCCTTTTAAAAGGCACGTATGTATTAGGTCACGGAATCAACCAGTAGCCATCCGATTAAAACGATAATCAATGATTTGATGGCAGTAAATAAAAGCCCTATTCAAGGCTAAAATATCCCTAAAATTAAATGGCAATTTATTATTGTGGTGATATTGCCCCAAAATTAATAGTAGTAATATAATATTACTGGCGAATATAATTAATATTTGTAATTATAGTATAAACTACTGGTGAATCGGTTCCAATGACGCATGGTTTAAAAAATAATGCATAGGAGAATTAATCGAGACATAATTAATTTTTTGTAAAAACCTAGTGATTCAACATCCTTTCTAGCTTGTACTATTCGCCATTTCTGGAGGTCTTGATTTCAATTATTCAGCAATTGGCGAAGATTCACCACTAAAGTTTTCCCTATCTCCAAGAGAGGACATATCAAAGAATAGAATATTCGCAACTTAGGGGATGTAGTGTGTTGCATCAGGCCACTAAGAGGAATGTAATATGCTAAGATGAATCATGCTCATGAATGACATCACACCCAATGTCATCCACAAAGTGACAAACGCATCGTATAAAGGGACAAAGCTGCACTAAGAACAAATAAAAAGAAACATGCCAATGAATAATGTCAATGTATGCCCCCACTTTAAAGGAATAGCTACACACAATTTTGTGAGCAATTACTTTAAAGTAGCAAAATGAAAAATGCAACAAAAAAAAAAAGTTATGAGAGCCAACTTGGAAAGCTCTTATGCCAAGTCATACATTTCCGAGTAAGGTTTCATCATGCAAATGAAAAGGAACAAAAGAAAGACGGGTTTCCCCCAAAAAGGAACATACCAAACATAAAGGGGTCTATGGATTTGGGGTCAGGTGTTTATTACTGCAATGTTTTTATGAAAGAGCTCGGAATTGTCATCATTCCTTGAATACATAGAACGGAAGAATGACACAAAGAGCGTAAACAAAAGAAAAAGACAAGTCTGTTTTGGGTCAACATGGAAGAGACATTGCGGTCTCGCGCTTTCATCCCCCAAAGGAAAACACAAAAAAAGAAAACAAAAAGGAAAAAAAGGGAAAGTTTTTGGGTCAACATGAAGGAGACATTGTGGTCTCAATGCCTTGCATCATCCCCAAAAGGAACACACAAAACAAAAAAAAAATCGAAAGGACCTTTTGGGTCAACATGGAAGAGACATAGGGCATCTCTACACTTTGCGTCATCCCCAAAAGGAAAACACAAAACAATGTACGCCATATAGAAGAATAGAGATACAAATAGAGGAAGTATACAAAAAGACATCAAACGATATACATGACGGGGGAACACGATACACATATGAAAAAAAAAATGTAAAATGCTAGTAAGGAAAATGCAAGTCAACCATCTAACAAGTCATCCACCTCCCAATCATGTTCAGTGTATTGCAATGGTGGTTGACTATCTGAAGGAAGAATGGCAAGGGTCGAACTAGGGGAAGTACCATGTTCGTCACTTGGTGTAAAAGATTTATCTTGCAAGCTCATGGAAGAGGAAAATAAAGAATTCAAATCATTATGCAGCTCTTCATCTATTTTAGATATCTCCTCATCATCATCATCATCCAAATTAATTACGACGAGAGGATGGAGAGTAATTTCTAACGAGGGGTGTATTAGGAATTGCGATTGTTGTATTTGGTCATTTTGTTGCGATTCAGGGGGAGGATCGTTATTCATTGCTTCATTCAAAGGTGGGGGTTGATCTTCATTATTGTTGTCGGTTTGCATTTGACTAGCAAGGAGACGACGACAACGTCTACGCTACCTAGCACCACAGTTTCTTTTGATTCTATTTTGAAGTTGTGTGGGTGTAAGAGCGGATTGATCCACCATAGGCTCCTTTTCTTCTTGAGGAAGAAGAACGAAAGGAACCAAAGGAGATGGGTCAATAACTTTCTCTTTGGCTTTATAAACTTGTTTAATGCGAAGTGGCATGACGGGGTTGGTTTCATTATCTCTTGGGCGTTTAAATGATGAAGGTGAAGTTTTTATTGTTGGTTGCTCATGAGGTTGCACTATTTGTTCGGGTTCAGAGTTAGGTTGAAGCATCATCTCATCAAGGATGGGAATTTTGGAAGCAAGTGGGGATTGGTTGTAGAGGGGCAACTTGGCAATTTTCTTCACTTTAAATTTTTTATAGGCAATGAAAAATAAATATTTATGAGGCATGATGGGCTCCATGGGCTCTGGCCAATAAGCTTCTAAGGTGAAATTTCCTTTAGAAGATAAGGGGTTAAAGCCACTATGGTTAACAGTAAATATGTCATTGTCATGTAGAAACTTTAAACATTTGTGTAAGATGGAAGGAACAGCTTTCATCGAGTGAAGCCATGGATGACCTAGCCATAGACAAAACTGATCGGATTGTGGAATGATAGAGAATGTAACATCCAGTTCCTTAGGTCCTATTTGTAATGGAAGAACAATCAATCTGATCGTAGGGCACGCAAACCCATTATGTCTTTTAATCCATGCTCCGGGTTTTTCATAGTTATCTTGATAAGGATCATTTAAGACCAAAAACTCCTCCGTGATCACATTCTCACCACAGGTGGGATCTATGAGTATCCCATTAGTGGGTTTATCATAAATATGTGCGGCTATGTAAAGAAGACCATTGGGAAGATTTGGAAGCACATCTTTGGAATTGAATGTAATATCAATATTCTTTTTAGTTGGGCCCTTATGAGGGATGGCGTTTATCGCTCCTACCATTTCATCCATAGGATTAATAGAGGGTGTATCAGGATGTTCAGTCTCTTTATGAACAATCATCACATCATTGCTTTTAGTTTTGCTGGCCTTGAAAAATGACACGTTATGTTTAGGCATGGGGTTGGTAAAGATTTGCAAATTCTGGTTGGGTGGGGCAACGGATGCATTGCCTTTAACATTAACATTGGAAATAGATAGATGGCCATAATCAATGAGGTCTTGCACTGTGTGTTTAAGACGCTTATATTGCTCTGTGTCATGTTCGTTTTGTCTATGAAAATGGTAATAAGCAGTAGGTTGGAAGGTTGGAGGCAATGGTTTGGTGGTATCTAATGGTTTAACATGAGGTAACAAAATCATTTGTTGTTGTATAAGTTGGGTCATGGTATTATGAAGGGAATCAGGTAATGGTGTAAACTGTCATTTAGGGTCTCCATAACTGTAAGGGATCACAACTTTAATAGCTACCACTTGGTTGTTTACAAGTTGAGGTGGTTGTGGAGGTGGGGGATTGAATTGTAAAAACCCTTTGTTTGGCTTTCAAAAGGTTTGTGAGTTGTTTTGGTTGCTTTGTTCATTCTTCTCAGCTCGGCTAGGAGTGTATTTTGTATCACAACTAGTAACCAAGTTGTGATAGTCACAAAGGGTTGTGCATAAATGCAAGAAAGACAAAAATTTCATCATAGTCAATTTGTTCTGAATATGACTATGCAAGTTTTTGATAAACATCTTTTGGAGATGTGCATCTGGAACCTTGATATCTATTTGAGCATACAATGATTGATAGCATGAAATGAAGTTAGTTACTTTTTCATCCACATGTTTACATCGCATTAAACCAGCCATGTTCTTTTTGGGAGTCATATGGACTTGGAGATGACTTATAAAGGCATCAACAATCTCATTAAATGATCTTATTGAATGATTAGGTAAGTTTGAAAACCACTCCAAGGCAATGTCTTTTAAGGTCCGAGGAAACAGTTTAGCTAATAGTTTATCGTCAAGGACAAAATCACTGCACAAGACTGTATAAGCATTGACATGATTAGTAGGGTCTCCTTTACCTCTGTACTTCTCAAACCTAGGCATTCCAATTCCTTGTGGCATCAGGGTTCTTAAGATGTCTAAAGATAATGGACTACTATAGGCATAGTAAGTGGGTGGTGTGGTTTGGTTTTGGTTAATGGTGGATATTTGTTGTTGCATGGAGGAAACGGTGTGGAAGAGTTGCGTAATGAGAGGGTCCGTGTAAGTGGTATGAGGTGGCAGAGAGAAGGGTGATGGAGTGTATGAAATGTTAGAACAAGTGAAGGGGACACTAATAGGGGTGAAGGTGGTGGAGGACGGAACATTCAATGCCACAAAAGAACTGGGAATGCTAGTTGGAATAGGATACGAAGGAGTCACCTGACTAACTTGTTGCATAGTTGTTCTCACTTGAGGAGTGGTATAGGTGGGTATGGATGCTACAGTTGATGGAGGAGGGATGTGAAATTCTCTGTGGCTAACCATAGTGTTCGTTGGTTGAGATGTGTTAGAGTCATGCTTTTGGTATATCTCAACAATTTGTTTCATAACATCTAAGCCTTCATCACTTTCAAGCATTTGATGGATGTTGTCTATAGCAGGGATTGCAGTGGTGGAGATGTTTTCAAGACATAAGTTTTGTTGTGAATGTGCTAAATCTTCATGAATGTTAATTACTTTGGCTTGTGGAATGTGAGCATTAATGTTTGTGTCAACATGCATAGTATGTGAAGGTAAAGGCATACTAGTGGTAGTATTGATGCTTAATGCACCATTTTCCATACCAGGAGTAGAAGCTCGAGACAACTCGAGGTCCTCAACGAGTGTGTTATCGTGGGATGCCATGAGTCGGGAACTTCATCTCACTAAAGTATTATCAATAGGGCACCAAACACTCATACAAATGCCACAAGAGATGGGGTGGATGCAAATGCAATGCAATCTAGGACAAATAAAATGCAAATAACAGTAATTTTGTAAACTAAAACAGAAATGCAGTACGAAAAGACAGAAGTACAGAAATTACCCAGAAATTACCAGAAAATATAGTATAAAAGATGCAGAAGGACTAAGTCGCCCATGGTGGCGATTTAGTCCCACTAATGATTTTTTTGTGATTTTTCAAAAAAAAAAAAATGCAATTCTATGTCTTTCAGATGCACAAATGCAACCACAGTATGTAAATGTAGAGCTTTTGTGATTTTCAATGCAAATAGGATGCAAAAATTTAAGCTAATTGAGTTTTTCACTAATGCAACTTAAAAACCCTAGTATGCAATTTAAGCAATACAATATGCAATGCAAATGAAACCTAGGATGCACTTAAAATCAGAAAGGAATAATGTTCAAAATTCAGGTTCACCAAAATGTAAACGATGATTTTGGGTTACCCACACAATGCTTTGCTCCTCCTAGGGTTTTTCACCTAAAAGGAGAAAGGGGGTTGAATGGGGTCCAAAATGCAAGGGTTTACACTCAAGATTAATGTAAATGAGATATTTTATGCCTAATTAAGATTTTCTAATGATGCAAAACTTAAAAAATGTAAATTGATGGAAAACACAATGTGATATGCAGAAATGCCTAAAAATGCAACTAAATGATGAAATAATAGAATAGAATGAAAGAGGTGCACTTGGAATCTGAAGCTTGATGTTGGGAGATTCTGGAATCTTGAAAAATTGGCTGAAAAGGCTGACTGGGACACTTACGCCAAGCTGGGTGACTTAGTCCCAGTTTCACGAAACTTTGTTGGAACAAGAATCTGCCAAATGGGTATCCAAAAATGTAAAAATAACTTTTCAGGCCTGAAAGCAGGACTAGTCCGCCACTAGTGGCAACTTATTCCTTTAACAAATCTTGGGAAATTCGGGACAAAATCTTGTAGCCTCAGGTCTGCACTTTCTTTTCTGATAGGTGTCCGCAATTGATTCTGCAAAAAACGGGGTAGAAAGTCTCTCCAAGCTTGAATTAGGGTTGTGTTGACTTGATTGACTTTGTAGACTTCTTGATCATTTTTCAACACCTATTGCTTGATAAATCTACATACAAAATTCTACAAACCCACATGCCAAAGGGGAAAAATGGTTGAGGGTTAGAGAATAGGGGTTTGCCTTGGTCAAACCCCAGTTTGGTAATCAAATCATGAACAATAAAATGAAATGAAAAGAGAATGATAAATTGACAACATGCAAATGTCATAAACTTACCACACCTTTGATGTTCCAAACCTAAAGATATGCAATGAAGTGCTCCAATGGATTGACTTGATAATGCTTGAATGCTTGTGAATGACTTGATGAATGCTTGAATGCTTGTGAACTAGGAGAGTGTAGGAGATGTAAAATGAAGGGAAAAACCCTTATTTATACTCGATTTTACTAAAATTTCCCAAAAGTAACACATTACAGGTCGACCTCAAGGGTTAGAGGAGAAAATCCCTCTAGAAATTTAAAATTATTTTGAGTTTTGTGCCAAAAAGGACTAAGTCGCCCCTATTGGCAACTTAGTCCCACTTAAGCAAATTAAGTGGGTGTCGGGAATTATGGGGGATTAAATGTTGTCCAACGGGGATATCCTCAAAAACACACTTAAAAACGACCGGAAAGTGTATTAAAGGGTCATTTAAACATGAGAAAGGATTGAATTAGTGAAGACAAGTCTAGAAAAGCGTGAAAGTGGGTTACAACACTTTAAAATAAGACTTGGTAAATGTTAAAATGAGGTTATTTAGGTGAATTATGATGAAAGGGTCCTAGAAAAGTGTGAAAGTGGGTTACAACACTTCACAACACTTTTAGAAGATATCATAGAAGTCTTAATGATTCACAAGGGTCCAAGACCTAATGTGAATGTGTTGGCCACATTACAACATTAAATATAGGCAAAGTCAAGCCAGAGACCACTAGAAAGACTTAAGTGAGCATAAAAATGTCAACTATACATTTTTTGGCAACACGGTTCTTATAACACTTATTTTTATACTAAATCTCAAATCTCTCTATTTGTAGCGTCATGTGGTTACCATCCATAATTTGTTCTTTGTAGGAACACTCAAAGGTCATAATAGTTCAAGAACACATTCTACCCTAGCAAGAGGTACTCTTTAGTTTAAGGGAGAACATGTAAATGATAAAATAGAATGAAGTAGTAAATAGATTAGCATTGGAATGCAAGAGATTTTAATGTAGGATATTGGTTCTTTGTGTGCTTAGTGTCATATAACTAGAATTCACTAAAATAATTGAAGGATAATAATCATACACTCAAGGATTATAGCCCTTACAAGGTTTTGAAAAAGATTAGCAATTTAGATACAATTTGGAGTAATCTTAGTCAACAAAAATATATTATGTCTCTCACATTTTTATATGAAGAAGGTTATTCAATTAAGGGTTTTGTCTTAGACCCAATTGCTAGATCTTGATGATGAGGGGAAAGGGATTTTAAAACCTAAGGGAATCCTTTAAACACATGGTAAGAGGTTGCAATTGAGGTTGATTATAGAGTATTTGATCAAGTGGAAAAATTCTCCTATCGAAGATGCTATGTGAAAAATGAAAACTTCATGCAAAACACTCAAATTTTATTTGTGTTGAATACAATGCTTATGTAAAGAGGTGGGCATGCTATGCTCTTAAAATATTTATTGTATTGTGATATATGTGACCTTTTTTCTTCTATCATAAACCTTATATAAGTTATGTGATCATTTATATAATCTTATATAGATAGTTAAGTCAAGCTTAGTAGAATCCGTGACATAAATATTATATTTAGAATGTATTGATTGGTTTGTTATTATCATATTGTAAATTATTTTCTTGTTGGATAATTTCTAAAGATTTCCCCCTCAAGTGAATTATTATTATCAAATATTTTCCACTTATTTTAGATATTCCATTCTTCTCCTATACAAATTGTAAACTCAAACAAACCACATAGATTCAATGCAAGCACAATGATCACATAGAATGCATAATAGTCGATCTATATATTTGGTAGTCAGAAATGTAGATATAAAGGAGAAGATCAAGCATGAGGTGTTGAAGACAATCGACACCTCTCTAATCTCCCAAATAATTAAGCATGAGATGTCCAAAGAACATTGACACCTCTCCAGTCTCCAAACCAGCTGGGCAGCTCATGAGGAATAGGTGTCAAGGATGTCAATGAGGTGGGCAGCTTCATACTATCTACATAATGAATGCCTAAGTAGGCTTAAGTTAGCCTACATGTATGCAAAGGATAATGTATACACTAACACCCCCTTAAGCATAGCTTAGGTGGGCATGGATAAAATGGGTCCCAGCTACTAGCCTAGTGAGGTACCCATGTACAATGCAAAAGAAAATGATTCCTAACCATGAAGTCTTATAAGGTACTCATGTACAATGCAATCTCTCTAAAAAATAGAGTAAGATAGAAAACCCAGTGGGAAAAAACTATCCTCCAAAAAGAGAGAAGATGTGGAGAAGAATAGAAAGCCCCCCCCCCAAAGGATGATGATGATGCTGATATAGACCACATGCCAAGAAGAGCTCGTAGATGAATGAGCTTGCTCTTAGGAAAGGGTTTGGTGAAGATTTCAGCAACCTACTCTGAAGACTGGAAAAAGACTAAGTCGATGATTTGACTATGAATCAAATCTCGAATGTAATGCATATGAATCTCTGTGTTTGGTTCATTGATTTTGAACTCGATTCTCGCATATCTAAATAGTACTCTGGTTTTCACAATAGATGACTATAGGCTACCTGAAAAGAGTACCAAACTTAGAAATAATGCCTTGAAGCCATATAGCCTCAGTAGCTGAGTTAACATCCCCCTTGAACTCTGCCTTTGTGGATGATATAGCAATAGCAATCTGCTTCTTGCTAGACCAATTGATAGGACCTAAACCAAGTGGAAAGCTATAACCTGAAGTGGACTTGCAATGCTCATTGTCACTAGCTCAATCTGAATTTGTATAACCAACCAAGTCAAGTGATGAACCAACTTTGTAGTGAATCCCAAACCCAAGAGTACCATGAAGGTAGTGAAGGATCCTCTTAGTTACTTTCCAATGCAACTCATTGAATCTCGAAACCACGCCTACCATATAGGAAATGTCTAGCCTAGTATGAGTCAAGTATATAAGACTACCAACAAGTTGTCAATACAATATAACATCAACCAATGTTGTATTACAGGGAGTCTCAAGCTTGACTCCAAAAAGAAAGGGAGTCAAAGATGGTTTGCAAGTAGTCATATGAAACCGTGTAAGTAGATCAAGAGTATACTTGGGTTGTGCAAGAGTAATCCCTAAAGCTGACTGTGAAATCTCATTGCCAAGGAAGTAATGCAATAAACCCAATTCTGTCATGTCAAATCTATCCTAAAGTGATGTCTTCACTACTGCAATGGCAGATGAAGTACTCTCGATAATCAAAAGATCATCAACATATAGAACCAATATCAAAAGTGAATCATCTTGCTGCAGTAGATACACATTAGGATCAAAATGACATCTAGTAAAACCTGAAGATAGGAGGTAGGAATCCATCTTGGTATACCAAGCTCTAGGAGCTTGTTTGAGGCCATAGAGAGATTTCCTAATTTTACAAACTAAGGATGAATCTTGAACAAACCCTGGTGGTTGTTCCATGTAGATTTCCTCCTCAAGGTCTTTGTGAAGAAATGCACTCTTCACATCCATCTGATGTACATCCCATCCATGTGATGCGGCTAAAGAAAGTGTGAGTCTAATGGAAGTCATCTTAGCAACTGGTGCAAAGGTTTCTATATAGTCAATGCCTGCAACTTGTGAAAAACCTTTGGCTACCAATCATGCTTTGTACTTATCAACTGACCCATCTGCTGCAAATTTAGTTAAATATATCCACCTACATCGAACAATCTTCCTTCCCTTAGGAAGTGAAGTCAAATACCAAGTGCGATTTCTAATCAAGGAATCATATTCCTCATCCATAGCAATATCCCACTCTGGTATGCCTGATGCCTCTCGAAATGTCTGTGGATCAGAAAATAATGACAAATAAGGCATGTGGCCCCCCCTAAAAATTTGCCTGAATTTGTCTCTCATCTGCTGAATCTTGTACACCTATTTCTGCCATATGTAGAGTGTGAGATGTGGGTGAGTCTGGTGCAAAAATATCAATTTCTAATGTGCAATCCCTGAACTAGATGAAGATGATCCCTCATCACTATCGTCACTATGAGAATTGGAAGAAAAAGATACGACACTAAGAATCTGTTGAGCATGATCTGAAGAGTCCACAATATGTTGAGAAGTGTCAAGTATAGTTTCAAGAGATGTTTCTTGAAACTTAACACTTCTCTCAATAAACAACTCATGTGTGGTAGGGTGGAGTAGGCGATAGCCTTTTACACCATCTGAATATCCCACAAAGATGCAAGATTTGGATTGTGTATCCATAGCCTTGCATTGTTCTTTTGGAATGTGTGTCATGGCATGAGAGCTAAAAACTTTGCAACGATCAACTTTTGGTTTCCATCCTTTCCAAATTTCAAAGGGAGTGATACCCTTTAAGGCTTTATGTGGAACTCTGTTCTATATGTAACATGCATAGTTGACTACTTCTGCCCAATATGATTTTCCAACTCATGGCTTCTAAGTTCATCTATTTTCCCAAATAGTTTGTCAATACCTTCCCAAACTCGGTTGGGTGTTTTCAAGTTCTCAACATGGAACAACAAATCAGGAGATAAATTTAGACATAGAAACCCAAATGCTTGATCACACTTATTGAAAAACTTTTCTTTGTCTTTAGCTGTTGTAGGTTCTTTCTCTATTCCCATAGTTACTCTATATAAGCCTTTGTTCTTAAGCACAAGAATTACTATCATCTTCCAATCATGGTAATTGAAGGTGTTAAGGGCACTATTGTAACATTAGATTCCATATTGCTTTGACTTAGATAGTTGCTTGTAGAAGAGTGGAAATGAAGAACTTAAAAATGCATGCAAAAGTGAATGGAAAAACACAATAGACACAAGCACTTCTTGAGTAAGTGTGAAGATGAACCACACACAACACCCCTCCTGATTATTTTCTTCCCCCCAATTTGACACTCTATAGAAGGAGTGCTTGTAAATCATCCAAAGAGGCATAAATGGGCACTCTATAGAACGAGTACGATATTATGCTCTTGAGATTGGTAAAAACCTTTACAAAATGATTGTTCCTTCTTGCAAAATAATTTTCAAATTTCTGAGAAAATAATTTCTTTGTTCAATATGACAACTGTCAGCATGAACAGTGCCTCCTCACAAAAAAATTCCAAATGTGTTAGAAAATTTTAATGCAAAATTGCATTATGAAGTTAAGGTTTTCCCCTGAAACTGCACATACAATGAACACACCAAAAACTGTATGCAAAAAAACGCCTCCTCTCTAAGAAATCGCAAAGGAACAGGAGGACTCGGATCTTTGATTCAGTCAAACTGTATTTCACCGGAAGGAGAGACTCGTATGTTCGACCTTGCAAAGAGGGCAGCTGAGAAGCTATACGCCCAAAATAGTTTGCAGTGGGCTTGCAGGCCCTGTGCCCGCCTCTTTACAAAACACAGCTAAAATAGATGCCATTCTCAAGGCCGCAGATGAGATTCAGGATGAGGATCCCAACGTTGCTCGCATTTTGTGTGAGCATGCGTATTCTTTGGCGCAAAAGAGGTGTACTGCAGTTCAAGACTTGAAGGCTTAGGGCTTCTTAGTGTAAGCTCGCTCTTACTCCTCAAACAGTGCTACGGCTTCCTCACAGATATATTTCGACCTCTACAAGCTCATACTGTCGACATAATGAATGCCTAAGTAGGTTTAAGTTAGCCTACGTGTATGCAAAGGATAATGTATACACTAACACAAACAACTTCACTATACTATCTTTCTGTGACTCCCTTTACCTTTTTAAGTTGTGCTTTAAAGGATGTTGGTGTAGTTATACATTTATTTATTTATTAATCTCTAGATTGAGATTCATGTAGAAGATTGATTTTGATTTTTTTTTTTGAAAAATATGGTATCACCTCATTCTACTAGAGTTATTCTCCTTTAAGGAGTGAAGTGTAACCTCATTCCTTAACAATTATGCTTTGGTTTCTAAACTGCTCTCAGTCATGGCTTATGGTTTATTAAATGACTACATTAGTGAGTTTAAAGTTCGAATAAGACTTTTTTCCAAGCAATATGGAAGCTCGGTCAGTGATCCGATTTACATGTTGTTTAAGGCAATTCGCCTTCTCATTTAACATGCTATAATTCAACCACATGAAGAATCTTTCTTCCCTCCGCCAGCAGATATAGCTTCGTCAGAAGGAAGCACGACATGAGGGCTTCTTCTTTATCTCTCAATTTTTTTGAATCTTCTTGAACTTGTTTACTCTGATGCACTTCAATTTTGATCTCAGGTTTTGGCAAGAACTTCGGCTTTTTGAGTCATCTTGCGGGTCTTCTGGAGGGAAGTAAACTATGCTTAGCTCTGTGGATTTTCCTTGTTTCCTTTCGGCTCTCTCCTTCTCCAGGCTTTCTTCTGTTTCAAGCGGTGGCTTTTGATGGTGCACCGGCTGTTTTCATGCATCTTCGGCAATTTTGGTCTTTTCTCCTCTAGTTATTCCTCTTCGTAGGAGCTTGATCCGCCCCTGTTTTTAGGGTTGAGCATTTTGCAACTGACTTCTTAGTCTTGTCATCTTATTTGTTTAAGGATTATTTTGTATAGCCCTGGTTTACAATCTTCTTTTCCTTCTGATTCTCGGGGACGTGCAGAAATTTTTTCTCGTCTGCCTTCCTTCGAACTTTATGTAATTTTCTTTGTGGCAATGCCACCTTTATCCCCAAAAAAAACAAACAATTATGCTTTGGAAATTAAATTATCATTTCCATCTCTTTATAATTTCTATCAACATATCTCTATTACACTTGTTATATACATTTTATAAGTAAAATAATAAAAAATTATTAATTAGATATGAGATTTAAACACTTTGAACAACTTAATTATTTATAATTTTAAGGAACTTCAAGTCAATTATCTTGAAATCTTTCACCACTTCAGGGATCTGGACCTTTTTTCCAGACGACATTTCTTTTAATCTGAACTCTTTTCCGTTGGAGATGATCCCCATCTATCCGTTAGTCCGACATAGAATGGACTAATTCCAAGAGGAAAAATGTGCTATTCAACTCACCAGCCGATGGGTCAGATGAACACTTTTAAACATTTCCCTGCTAAAATAATTCAAAGTCAATTACATATTAAAGTCTGTGATTCCTTATGTCATTACAGGTTAAATATTACAGATTAAAATTTAACCGATAGGTAGAATATAGATAATTTAGTTATTCGACAAAACCTAATGCCTTCTCTAAGTCTAAATTATCATCACGAAGTAATATAGCATGAATTGAGTTGTTGTGCATAAATATTGCTTGGTTTTGACATCTAATCTTAAGGATTCCTATAAGACTAAATCGAATTTGACATCAAATTTTATCTTTGTTTGGTTTTCTCGTCTTGTTTTGCATGTTAAATTGGAATTGCTATAGGCTGCATAAACAAAACTGCTGTACATTCCTAACTGATCACAACTGTACTGAAGCTGTTTTGGTAATATCTGACGATTTCAATTGTCACGCAGGAAAAATCACTTGCAGGGGAAAACGCTTATCTGTTTAAAAAGGTAACAAACTGTCTATCCATATCCTCATTGCCATCATAACGCTTCTTTTGCTTTTTCCATGAATGAAATTCTAAACATGATACAGATTGAAAGAAGCCGCCTTAATACTGACATCATGGAAGAAGTCAACAATAATTTGGAAACAGATGCTGTTACTCAACATGATCTACGTCAGACTAATCTCAATCTCACGTAATTTTCATGATCATAATTTCTGCTAATTAACTCTTATTTATCTCAAAAGACAATTTTTAATCAAGTGATTGTGTGTGCAGCCTATCATGAATTCAAGGGGACTCTGTGGTCCGAGAGATTTTCTGCAACTTATTTCAGGCACTGTGAAGTTCCAATAGTATTCAAACAGATCATATATTCAAAGACATAAGATTTTCAAAAGTTTGTTTTTTGATTAAACTGCACATTATTGTTCTCTTTTATGATACCTTAATCTGTAAGATCATAATTAATTGATCAAAACTTCATTCAAACTTAGAATTTTACATTTGCTGTAGGAGTGCTCTACCAACTGAGCTACTGGCCCCTCTTTGGCTAGCCCATCATTGGTCTGACTGTGGCTTATTTCCAACACTCCACCTTAAGCCAAACTGTTGGTGCTTGGGGCTCCTAAACTAGCTTTGATACCACTTGTTGAGCTGCTGCTCATTTGAACCAGCTACGACCTCAATCGTAGGACTTTCCATTTAATCTTAGAGTACTCTACCAACTGGACTACTGGCGCCTCTTTGACCAACACATCATCTATCCAAATGTGACTTATTTCAAAAAAAATTAAAAAAATTAAAAAATAAAAACTGGTTGTGGGCTCAAATACATCTCCCAAATGATAATTCAAAAGACCTTTGGGTTCAATATCTTCTTGGAAAAATCCTGATATATGTTCTGCCAGATATAATATGCTCGAGTTAGTATTGCAGTACAATATTCTGTTGGAAATTTATATGTACAAGTTGTTTTTCAAATGCTTTGTTATACCGTTCTAAGAACCTATTGTATTCATGAGTTTTATTATTTCAAAATAAAAAATATACATACAAACAAAATAGGTTAGACATACATACACAGAAAATTATACAAAATAGGTTAGACATACACAGAAAATTATACATGTTGTTGTTATTTTATTGCTGCACTATATATAAGAAATAGAGAAGCAATATAAATGATAAAGAATAATTTACAAGCCATACTCAATATAAATATGTAAATATCTGGGGAGAAACTTTCTACTATATAGAAAATTACACAAGTAATTTGTATTAAAATAATATGAAATATGTATGCAAGTTACTGATTTTTATATTTTACAGTACATGTAAATATATAATGGGGATGATTTTTTTGTTCTCGTCCATTATCATCAAAACTCAAAGTAAAGATTAAAGTGTAAGAACTTACTTTTGTGTGAGTTGTGATAAGAAATTTTCTATTATATATAAAATTACATGAGTAATTTGTTAAAACAACATAAAATATAGATGTAAATTACTGAATAATTATATTTGACAATACATGCAAATTATATAATGGACATGATTCTTTTGTTCTCACCCATAATAATCATTAGGAAAAACTCAAAGCAAAGCTAAAAGTGTAAGCTCCAAATTTTGTGTGTATTGTGAGAGATATTTTTTTATTATATAAAAAATTACATGAGTAACTTGAACTAAAATCACATGCAATATACATGCAACATATTGATTAACTATGTTTTAGAGTACATGCAAACTATATAATGAACATTACCTTTTCATCCTCAACCATAATAATTGTTCGAAAAAACATGAATGAAGGCTTAAATTTTTTGAAACTATAGGATAATATACAATCTCAACCAATCCTCACTGAACAAACTCTCAAATAGAGTCGTGTTAAGTCTCTATATGCTTAGTCTTACTATTAAAAACAGGATTCTTTCTCATTAGTAGAGTAATTTAGTTATCACAAAACAATAAGGTATGTCCATGTTGTGTCTATTGCATATCCTCTTATAATCTTCTCAACCACATTGTCTGGTAAGATGTAGATGTGGTAGCCTTCTACACAACCTCTATAAATAAAAGTGATACAATAGATTCTTTTGGGATTTCCAATAAAATATTATAGAATTATACTAAAATATAGCTAGTAGGCTTTGATCATTTGTGGAACTTTTCCTATTAGAATCTATACATCCAACCAATCTACTAGTATGTTAGATCTCAATATTTTGTTTTATTTTTGTAGACTTCCCTCTCAAAACATGAGATCTTATATGTTAATGTATAATACCCAACCCCCTAAGAATGAATATAGAGATGCCGATGTATGTGATTGAGAGTTATTATTATTGTATTATTCTCCTTGTAACTCAAAATATTAATTGTAGTGGTAATAATGATGGAGGTTAGTTATTATATAGTGATGATTACAAACTAGTTGTAATTTACTTACACCACTTTCTAAACATTAGGTGTTAGGAGTGGAGCATCTTGTTGAAATAGGTAGGGCCAATGTTATTTGGCCATTATATTTTCGAGTGCCATACTTTGCAATGTGTGCCCTCCTCACATGGGTCAAATATTATGTTAGTAATCTTTTTTCTTAACCATAGCTTTTGGTAATTTTAGTTTTTTGAAACCAATCATTGCTTCTTCTCTCAAGTTCTCTTTAATCACATGCCTTGGATAGTTATTTTATGGGATTTTACAAGGGAAGTAAAGATATGTTATTAAAGTGTTATAAAATAGAATGGAGAAATTAGATGTATTATTATAATATTTATTATTTGATTTGACATATATACTTGTGATCTCTTTGGTTATGAAGTTCTTTTACAAAAGGGTTTCTCAACATAAATTTTAGTGTTAGTGTTTGCCATGTATTTGGTGATTTCTAATTTCTTGATTTAAACATCCTCATATTAATCTAACGGTGTCTCATACCATATCTTATTTAGTGTTTTGTATTTAAATTCTAAGTGAACATGATCTTTTACTATTGTAGTCCACAGTATTTATCAATGCATACTCTTAAGAGAAAGTTTGAGTCATTATACAATAGTAGCTTTAAAAAAGGCATCTTGAAACTCCATATGTGAGTTGAATAAGCTTGAGGAAATATAATTTTCAGTCACAAATCATAAAAATAAGTGGATGTGCGCAAGATCGTGATGGTTCAAACAATGCCCCTAAGTAGTAATTGAAATGTTAAAAAAAGACAGTAACTTTACCTTAAAAATTAAAAGAGTTATCTATGTAATCTTTAAATAAGGTAGTATTAAAATCTCTAGTAAACTCAATGTAATATGGGCTATTGTTTTATTTTTAAGTTGAAAGTAATTTGATGAAAATAGGATATTTTAATCAGGAACTAACATTATTAGAAAAAGATAAAAATGTGTTGTTCTAGCCAACCTAAGTGAGGAAAAATCTGTTTTATTTAATTTTGAGATATAAGTAGAGGAAACATGAGTAAATGTGGCACTTTTTTATTTATATTTAATATATAAGTAACTATTTATAAATATTTTATCACGAACTTTTTAAAATATTATAAATGTATTTTTGGCCAATCTAATTTAGTAAAAAATTATGAAATTCAAAACTTTTTAAAAAGACCATAACTAATGAAACCTAGAATATGATGCATCATTAGATTTGAAAACTAATAAATAGTGTATAAGTTTTGAACTTTTTTCAATACGAATATCTATAAGGAATTCAATCATAGTTTATGTAAAAATCAAAAAATTACTTTTTAAAACTATAGTGAGGGATATATCAATTTTTTAGAATTTTGAGAGTTTCCTCTACGATAAATTTTCTTTTTGTTAAAGTTGGTTCCAAAAGGTTTGGTCAAATTCAAAAATAAAGTAAAGGAAAATTTTAGGAAAACACTAAACGCGTGGTTTTGTAAGTGTATTTTACAAGTTTTAGCACTCCCATGTCTAAATCCAAGGTGATCTTACAACACTTTTGGAGGGAATTCATAATTTGAGATATAAATGTCAATACTTTTCAATCAAAATATAAATTTATAGCTAAATATTAACACTTTTTCATCTATAATATTGTAAAATTGCACCCCTTGCAATTTCTCATACATTCTTGCATTTGCATTAGTGTCCACTCCCTTAGCATTTGTGTAGGTTCATTTTATCCGTTGCATCAGTCTTTTTTCCTCTCAGGATGCTCAGGACCCCTTTTTCAGCAGCTACCCTTGTGTTTTTCTTGTGCTTGTCGTTTTGTAACATGATTTGTCTGGACACTAGCACATTGCGTGGACGTCCGCACACCGTGCTAGCATCATGTGGCATTTCACATTAAATCCTCCAAGGATAGATGTTGAGCATATTTCTTCAAATGACTCCTCTATAAGTTGTAAGAAATATGCAAATATCATCTATGTCTTTGTCACCCCTAAAATGCCTAAGAGACCGGTCATTTATCTAACCTCGGTTAGTCCTTCTCCTAAAAGAATTTTTTCTATTAATTGTGTTCCAGTTAATAGTGATTCTCCTAATCTTTGTAAGGCCCCCTCTTATAGAGAGGTAGCCCATACTTATAATACTAGAGAGAATAAATTAAATGTTAATCAACCTATTTCTTTACCACCTTCTCAACCAAGCCTTCCTTTGACAGCTTAATCTATGACTAAAGCACTTGGTGAATATGATCTTGTCGAGCAACTTCATGTTACTCCGGCTAAGATCTCACTGTGGGACTTGCTTTAGTCTACTCCAGTTTATCAAGGTATGCTTCAGAAAACCTTGCAAAAGATCCTCTTTCCTTCTTCTACTAGGCCAATGGATGTTAATATGCTCATAGCTCATATTCATGTGGATTCACTGAATATTACATTCTATCCACAACAACTCCTACCTCCAGAAGTACAAAAGAAAGTAGACTCTCTAATGATCATAGTTAACATAAAAAACATTGGGATTAGATGTACTCTTGTTGACACCAGTTCAACGCTCAATGTATGTAGCATTGATCTATTACCTAAAATTAAAATTCATTCATCTTCTCTTGTTGCTTCTTCCTTATGCATTCATAGGTTTGATAATGTCAATCAACAAGCCCTAGGCACAATAGTCTTTCCTTTGAGGTTGGGACCTATCACCATACCCATCCTTGTATATGTTATGTTAGAAAAATTGCCATATAATCTTCTTCTCAATAGATCATGGATTCACGCTATGCACGCGGTCTCGTATACCTTGCATAAATCTATTAAGTTCATTCATAACAATCAAGTAGTCACAATCAAGGTTGACCTTGATGTCATACACTTATGTGAGATGGCAATTGTAGGTCAAGCTTCGATTGTGCCTACTCTTGTCCCTTCGGTGTCTTCCAATGTGTTGATGTCTACTCCACCAGTACCTGTTACAAAGTATACTTTTGAGGTAGATGTCCCTAAAGAAGATCCTTCTGAAACAAGAAATCTTAAGTTTTCTCCTTCTACCTCTTCATAGGAGAATGAATGTCTCGATGATGGTTGGGGTCCCTTAGACTTTACATATTCCTTCATTAGGGAATATAAAGTCGACTCAATCCACTTAGACCTTCTAATAACATCATCTAAACCGGCTATCAAAGATGGTTATTCTTCTACATCATGGGATAATGTGCATAACAATTGTAATGTTCTTAATGTTGATCCTCCTTCTAAGGAAGATGATCACGCTTTTGCTAGCGATCCTTTCAAGAAGGTTGATGGTGACCTCGTAGAGGAGTATAATCCCCATTGCTGGAATACCGCTCTCTATGAAGATCCTCCTCCTTCTCAAGACATGCAAACACGTTATGGCCCTAGTTTAAAACTTGTCTCTAAATATGGCTTTAGGCATAAAGGTTGTGGGTATAATGAACAAGGCATTCAGGTCCCTATAAAATGTGTACCTCGTAAACGTAATTTGGGGCTTGGTTGCTCATATGAACAATCTAAATGGAAACCACAATTGAATGTTGACATAATTTTAGGTCAACCTTGTTCTCTTGAATTGATCCATCCTCGATTACGTATTGTCTTCATGTCTTCTTCTTGTGAGCAATCAAACCTTTCTCCACAAGAGAAAGGGTTGCTTCCTACTCCTCATTCTTTATCTGAGAAAGAGCCTATTTTGTTGAGGCTTCTAGAATCCCATTTGATCACTCTTCCTCCTCTTATAGATAAGAAATGTCATAAACATGATGAAGAAAAACATTCTTTTTGTGCATACCATCAAATGCCTGGCCATTCCACTAGTAAATGTAAGGCCTTGAAGGATAAAATACAACTTTGTGATTTTGGTGCCATCAAACTCCCATTTGTTGATGCACATGTATATTTTCTTTGCATGACAAGTGATATTGAGGTCTACCTCTATCTTGTCCATTCTAAGCATCTTCTCATGAGGTTCTTAGTTGTAGCTTTACTTTCTCATTGTCATTTGTGGTCGTACACTATTGTGTGTAACCATACTCTTTTTGTTGTAGTGACACAATAGTATCTTGCATGATTCTCCTCCCCTATATGTTAGAGGATAGAGATAACTTGTTCTGGAGATATGCATCCTTCTTAAGGACCCCCTCTCTTCTCTCTATCTTTCAATTGTAGTGTTCCTTTGAATGGGCCCCTTTATGTCTTGAAGGGTTCCCCACTGAAGGAACCCCCTTTGAAAGTGTAAGAATTGGCTATGAAGGTAGCCACCCAAGATCTAGAGACCTAATAGAAAGCACAAGAATAAGAGAGATAGAGACAAGATGACAAGAATAAACTGTATTATGTCAATAGAATAAAATGTAATGAGCAAATAGTACATAGGAGACCCCTTGGATATATAGCCAAGGTGAGAACATAGAAGGGCATAAGATTATGACAAGTGTCGTAATCTTATCACATGAGACAACAATGAAAAGTTATCACTCCACCTAAAGTGGAAAAATATAATATGATAATCTCCACAAAAGGTGGATCTCCCAAAAAAGGTGGAAAGATAATCACAAGATGTGTCCACAAAAGGTGGAAGTGATGAGGCATGAGATGTCAACTCCACCAAAGGTGGAAAATCTCCAACAACCTCCTATGTGGTCCCTAAGTAAACTTAACTAAGGTGTAATCAAGACCTAGGACAAGGTACAAAATATTTAATTACACCAACACCCCCCCTTAAGTGCAACTTAGGGAGAATGTACACAAAAGAAAACAATGCAAGATGGGTCCCGGCTACTAGGCCATGTTAGGTACCCATGTACAAATGCAATGCAATCTCTCATAAAGCGGAGAAAGGGAGAAAACCATGTGGGAAAAAACTCCCCCCCAAAAGAGAGATGAAACAAAAACTGAAAAAAGATGAGAAGGCAAAACCTCGAGTGAGGAAAAAGCCCCCCCATAAGAGAGAATGAAGAAGTCAAGTGACCTCCTCAGAAGAAACATCCCGCACCCCCAAGAGAGCTCGCAAATGATGGTAGATACTCTCAGTGAAGGGTTTGGTGAAGATATCTGCAACCTGCTCTGCTGTAGGACAATACTGCAAATCGATGACCTGCTCCTGTATCAGCTCCCGAATGTAGTGCATATGAATCTCTATGTGTTTGGTTCTCTGATGGTGAACCGGATTCTTCGAGATCTGGATGGCACTCTATTGTCACAATGAATGACTATAGGATGAGGAAGAGTGAACCCAAACTTAGTGAGAATATTCTGAAGCCAAATAGCCTCAGTAGCGGCATTAACAGCCCCTCGATACTTAGCCTCAGTCGAAGAAAGAGCAATAGCATGCTGCTTCTTACTCTGCCAACAAATGGGGCCAGAACCAAGATGAAAACTGTAGCCAGAAGTGGACTTACGATCATCAATATCGCCAGCCCAATCAGAATCTATATATCCCACCAAGGTAAGTCCTGTACCTGCTGCATAATGAATCCCATGATGATGTGTACCCTGGATGTAATGCAAGATGCGTTTGGCAGCTTTCCAATGAAGCTCATGTGGTTCCTGCATAAAGCGTGAAACCATGCCAACTGCAAAGGAGATATCAGGGCGTGTATGAGTCAAGTAAATGAGACTCCCAACAAGCTGACGATACAAAGTGGCATCAACAAGTGGAGTAGAACACTTAGCCTCAAGCTTGACTCCTGAAAGAAAGGGAGTCGGTGCAGGCTTACAATCAGCCATGTGAAACCGAGCTAGAAGATCAAGAGCATACTTGGGCTGAGAAAGAGAAATCCCATAAGCTGACTGTGTGATCTCAATCCCAAGAAAATAGTGCAAAAGGCCCAAGTCGGTCATAGCAAATCTGTCTTGCAAAGCAGATTTGACACTGCCAATGATGGATGAGGTACTCCCTGTAATGATCAAATCATCAACATAGAGCACAAGTAGCAAGTGGGAATCATCCTATTTCAGAATGTAGACATTCGGATCTGAATGACACCTCGTGAATTCTGCTGAGAGAAGAAAGGAATCCATCTTGGCATACCAAGCCCTAGGGGCCTGTTTGAGGCCATAGATAGACTTCCTCAATCTGCAAACCAATGAAGAATCCTGTATGAATCCCTGTGGCTGCTCCATGTAAATCTCCTCATGAAGATCCCCGTGAAGAAATGCACTCTTCACATCCATCTGATGTACAGCCCAACCATGAGCTACAGCAATAGTGAGTGTCAAGCGAATGGAGTTCATCTTAGCAACGGGTGCAAAAGTCTCAGTATAGTCAACACCTAGAACCTGTGAGAAACCTTTTTCCACAAGTCGAGCTTTGTATTTATCCACACTTCCATCCGCTGCATACTTAGTCTGATAGATCCACTTACATCGAACCATATTTCTTCCCTTAGGAAGAGGAACTAAATCCCATGTGTTGTTCTGCATCAAGGAACTATACTCTTCCTCCATTGCTGAATCCCACTCAGGAATGCCCGAAGCTTCCTTAAAGGATTGTGGATCTAAAGGAGTAGCAATATAAGCATGTGGAAAATTCTGATGTTGTGACCGAGTCCTTCGAGTATCTGAAGGATCCCCAACAAGAGAACCTGCTGACTCAAGAGTCTGTCGAGCCCAACGAGGTCTAGTAGGAGATGAAGGACAAGATGCCTCAACTACAAGTGGACCCTGCAAAGGTGTGATCTTGCGAATCAAAGTTGAGGAAGAATCATCATTAGAGTCACTATCATCACTTTCCACTATGGAGGAAGGAAGAGGAGGATTAGAGGTCAAGCTAGGAGAGCTTTCCTCAAAGTGAACACTCCTCTCAATGAATAATTCATGTGTCTCTGGATCCAAAAGTCTATATGCCTTAACACCTTCAGGATATCCAACAAAGATGCAAGGTCTACTCTGAGGTTCCAATGCCTTGCGCTTCTCTGGAGGTATACGTGCCCAAGCTAGACAACCAAAAACTCTGAAGTGTCTCACACCTGGTTTTCTACCACACCAAGCCTCAAAAGGAGTCATACCCTTCAAAGCTTTATGGGGAACCCGATTTTGGATGTGAGTGGCACAACTGATAGCTTCTGCCCAAAATTGAGGACCAAGAGATCGAGCATGAATCATGCAGCTAGCCATCTCCTTAAGGGTTCTATTCTTTCTTTCAGCTACACCATTCTGCTGTGGAGTGTATGCAACTGAATGTTGAAGAGTAATCCCCTCAAGAGTACAAAATTCCTCAAGTCTATTGTTCACATATTCCCTTCCATTGTTTGTGCGAAGAATCTTGACTTGCTTCCCTGATTGCTTCTCAACATGAGCCTTGAAGGCAAGAAATCTGTCAAACACTTCACTCTTGTGAACAAGAAAGTAGACCCATGTGAAGCGAGAGTAGTCATCAATGAAGGTGAGGACATAGCGAGCCTTGCTAAATGATGGCACTGGAAATGGACCTGCTACATCACTGTGAACCAACTGAAGAACTTGTAAAGCTCTCGAAGACTTCCCTTTCTCAAACTTCTCTTCTAGATGCTTACCCATGGAACAACCTGAACAAACACCTTCTGAAAAGCTGATTTGAGGTAGTCCTGTAACCATAGCCTTGGAGCTAAGCTGCTGAAGATAGCGGTAATTGATATGTCCAAACCGCTCATGCCATAGCTTGCTTTCTGAATTTGAATGAGTGAGCAAAGCTGTAGAAGGAGACTTAGGTACAAAGTGGGAGAATGAGTAAAGCCGTGTGTTGTGATTGGCTTGTCCCACTGCAACCAAGGCATCATCCTTAAGTTCTTTGACCACAACTGAATCTGGTAGAAACTCAACTTTCTTGCCATCTCCAAAGTGAGTGATTTGGTAGATTGAGAGAAGATTGGCACTCAAGTTAGGAACATAGAGAACATTCTCAAATGCTCCATTATCCATGGCAACCGAACCTTCGCCTTCAACTTCCACTTGAGTATCATCTCCTATGAAGATGTGAGGTACCTTAGATTGCTCCAAAGAAGAAAATTGTTCCCTTGAAGAACCCATATGATGAGTGGCACCTGAGTCAAGTATCCATTGCTGTGAAGAACCTGAAGTAGCCACAAATGCTTGCCCTTTTCCTTTTGATTGTGAGGAAGTGGAAGAAGATGAATCCTTCTTCTTGTAGGCAGATGGCAAATTGATGTTGTTCTTCTTGATGATGTTTGTCAACTCATCAATTTGCTTAGTGTGGCAATGATGCTCATCATGACCAACCCTCTTGCAATATGAACAAGTTGGTCTCTCCTTCTTGCTTGAACTTCCCTTCTTGGGAGAAGATGTAGAATTCCCTTGTGATGAAGAATTCCCTTGTTTTGGAGAGGATGCTTGTGCTTTATCTTGTTGATTCTTTGGATTAGATTGCTTCTGCTTCTTATTGGAACCCTTTCCTTGAGTCCCTTGATTCCCTTGATTTGCCACCAAAGCTTTGGACTTTGAAGACTTGAGAATCCCCATGCTTACTAACTTTACTTGCTCTAACATCAACATTTCTGTAAAAGCATCAAATGTAGGCATAGTGAAAGAACTAACTACTGTCAAGCGATGGGTTTGGAAGCTAGAAACAAATGCTGCATATTCTGATGGAAGTTTTCCCAACAAATTGTAGACCAACTGTGCATCCTTCTTATCAATGCCACAATCCTTAAGCTGTGCTCTTAGCTCGTTTGCCTTAGTGACATAGTCTTGGATTGTATCAAAATTCTTGGGATCTAACATTATGAGATCATTGTCAAGCTGATAACCTTTAATCTCATCAACTTGGCCATACAATTGACCAAACTCTTCCCAAGCTTCTTTAATTGTTTTACACTTATCAATTTGAAAGATTAGATCTTTTGATACATATTTCCTTAATGTTCCAAGAGCCATAGTATTTTTAGTGAGCCAATCCAAATGAGCAGTAGGATTAGCTTGAGGATCAGATGGTGCAACAACAGTTCCATCAATATAATGAGTTAATCCTTTTTCCATTAACTTACTCCATGCATCAATTTTCCAAGAAGCATAATTATGTGGAGTTAACAAGGGAAACTTAGGAGAACCCATAGCAGCAAAATGAAAGAGAAAAAGATAGAGAGAGAGGCACAAGCACTCAAGACACCCCCCCAAATTCACTCAATCAAAGAACCCCCCCCCAAAAAAAGATGATTTGGCACTTTATAATTAGTGCGTGTACAATGGCCACTTGCAAGCCAAGCAAAGTGGGCTTCTAATTTTCAATGTTTTACAACAGCCTTAAGTAGGCTACAATAGACTCAAATAACTAATACAAAAGATCAAATTGAGATCTTAACTTTACAAATGCCCAAAATGGGGCAAAAATGACCAAGTGCTGAAAGTACAATTTCTGATCACAATTACTACAAAATTATAGCACCACTGTGAAGTTCAGAAAAAATCATGCACTTTCAAAAAAGACGGCACCTGAAAAGGAGTTCGTATGAGCCTGAACGGAGCCCCGGAAGTTGCAAAAACGGTGACAATCGAGCAAGATTTGAGACAAATCCAAATTTCTGGAAAATCCGTGAACCAAAATCAGAAAATAAATTCACCACTGCGATGTAAACAAAAAATTAGCCCAAATCAAAAAAAATTGCACCAAAAAAGGCCTCAAAATGACCAAGATATGAGCCTCTGAAGATGAACTGCAAAATCAAAAAGCTCAACCGTGAGGGGGTCAAAAATTTTCAAAAAGTTGATGACGTCACCCTGTGCACTGTTGACGTCAGCAAATCACTGGCTTAAATTTGACGGCCGTGTGCCCGTCACGCGCGCCGTCGCTCCTTGTCTGGAAAAATTTTGCCGGAATACCTGCCGGAATCTTTGACGCTGTCCGGAATATTTAGATTTTCTCGGTTGCAGGAGGGGTTGAAATCGCCCCCAGATTTATTTGTTTTCCGGTCGGTAAAAATCGCCGTCGGTGGGATTTTTCGGCTGCAGCCGGTGCTTTGCGGCAGTGTGGGGACCGCGGGGTGGTCACAGGCGCACGCGGGCGGCTCTTTTGCCGCCATCGGTACCACCAACATTCCGCGTATCATATGCGTGGTACCGCACTTCACTGAATGAAATTTTTTGTTTTTTTTTATTTATTTTATTAAAAACTTCACGCATCATTCAAAACCTAA
Organism: Sequoia sempervirens; assembly: GCA_007258455.2. Classification (NCBI taxonomy): domain Eukaryota; kingdom Viridiplantae; phylum Streptophyta; class Pinopsida; order Cupressales; family Cupressaceae; genus Sequoia; species Sequoia sempervirens. The sequence goes on along the minus strand of VDFB02000363.1, from coordinate 142,411,423 downwards.
ATATTAATAAATTTTTGATTTTTTTTTTTAATAAAATTTTTACAAAAAAAATTCGTAGAATAATAAAATAATTTTTTGAAAATAAATCGTACCGACACGCAGGTTGGCCGTACGACCGGCCTGCTAAATTTTTTTTGCCTCGACGGACAACTTGGTCCGATTTGGACGAGTTGGTAGTCGATTTATAGGTTCTTGGCCCTTCTGAGCACAATGGCGAGGTCCTTTTTGGCTGAAAATACTCCAAAGTGGCAGCTACCTCCTAGATCTGGCAACCACTTCCGATCTTCAACCCTTTGCAGATTTGGCCTCCAATGTCCAACTGAGACGAAACAAAAGGCAAATCTGACTATCTCGGACACTCCAGATGCAATGGCGAGCTCAGATATGATGCAACAAGCTCCCAATATGCACCTGCAACATAAGGCCAAAAATGGAACCCTCCAAGAATCTCTCTAAAAGACTAACTAAAGGCACTCCAAAAGCTCTGATACCATGTAAGAATTGGCTATGAAGGTAGCCACCCAAGATCTAGAGACCTAATAGAAAGCACAAGAATAAGAGAGATAGAGACAAGATGACAAGAATAAACTGTATTCTGTCAATAGAATAAAATGTAATGAGCAAATAGTACATAGGAGACCCCTTGGATATATAGCCAAGGTGAGAACATAGAAGGGCATAAGATTATGACAAGTGTCGTAATCTTATGACTTGTGACAACAATGAAAGGTTATCACTCCATCTAAAGTGGAAAAAGATAATGTGATAATCTCCACAAAAGGTGGAAAGATAATCACATGATGTGTCCACAAAAGGTGGAAATGATAAAGTAATGAGATGTCAACTCCACCAAAGGTGGAAAATCTCTAACAACCTCCTATGTGGTCCCTAAGTAAACTTAACTAAGGTGTAATCAAGACCTAGGACAAGGTACAAGACATTTAATTACACCAACAAAAAGCTTCTCCTTCAAATGAATTCATTGGCATCTAGCTTGGGGACATCATGACTAGACTTGTCTTATATCTTGGTGTCTAGCTTGGGGGAAGCTTGACTAGACTTTTCTTTTCCATGACTATCCTGCAATGTAGCTTGTAGTAGCCATAGGCTTATCTGATCAATCTTGCTTTGTAGGACTGAGAACCTGTATATCTCCTTTCCATCACTTTCTTGCCTTGTAGGAACGAGCACATGTGAGGAGTAATTAGACTCTACGAAGCCTTTCACATCTACCCCCCAGGACCAAGAACCTGTGGCGCCTCCTTTGCAATACCAAGCACATGTAAAGCACTTTCTCTCTATAGGACAGAGCACCTATAAAGCCTTTTGTTCATCTTCCATGGGACCGAGCACCCATGGAGCTAATTTTGTAGGACTGAGCACCTGTAGAGCTTTTGTTCATCTCCTGTAGGACTGAGCACCTGCAACACTTTTGTTTAAATCTCTACAGGACCGAGTACCTGTGGATCCATGTCTCTCTTCTCTTCTCAATTGTGTATACTAGATCGAAGACTCACATCTTCTTCATCCTAAGTATATACTTCTTTCTTTCTTCGAAATTGCTTTCTTCCCTATCTTTTGTATGCATTCTTCTCTTGAAGCAATCGATCCTTACATTCTTCTCTCCATTTAAGAATTCTTCTATGTGTCATTCCTTAATTTTGGGATGACGCATAGTACTGAGACAACCTTCTACATCAAGGTCTCTTTCAATTTGATGACTCAAATCCTTTAGTTTGTGTAGTGTAGGAAAAAGTATCCCTTTTTCACACTTAATTTGAGAGTCAAATATTAAAATGGACTATATAAGCCATAATTTACTATTGTAATTTGTATTTTACATATTCACATTAAGTATAGGTCATTAATAAAATGGACTTAATTGTGCCTTATTTATAGTGTTGTAAAGTGTACCTCTTTACACTTTCACACTTATCTAGGGCTTTATTAATTGATTGAGGTTAATTTTCCTTAATTGGCCCTTTTAATTCAAATCCAAGCCTAATGAATTGCATTTTCCAAAGAGGAAACACAATATTTATTAATGCCATAACATAACACTTCTCATTGAGAAATGTGTGTCCTAGGTAAGTAAACTAGGACCCATTCACCCATAGGCGAATGGGTCCTCACTTAGACCTAGGACCTAAATTTAAATTATGTTTTTGGTGGTATTTTAATGATTTCGAATGTATATTCACATGTCGTCTTGTGTTATTTGAATTTCAGAAAATTAATATTGCATACCTATAGATATTAGGTCATTTCACTATGTTTCACCTAAGATTTTTAAGCTAGCAAATTTTATGAGCAAGTGTGATATAACTGTAATGACAAAAATTATACTTCTTTCTTGGAGATAGTGAAATATCATTTAATCCCTTGCATTAAATACCATTTAATTCATAATTAATAGGCCTCCAAGACCCCTTATCTTGAATCTCAAGGCTTATTTCGACTAAAATCCTAACAAAATCCACAAAAGCATAAAAAATTCTAACAACCCACCCCGAAAAAACTAGGGTGGGACTCATACACCACTTCTGGTGTATGAGTCCCCCTAGGTGGGACCCAACACTAGGAGTGGCCTATGAGTTCCATTTGGGCCCTTTTTAGGGTTTGAGTGGGAATTTCAAGTTTTAATTCAAATTTTTGGTTGATTTCGGCTTTTGAGATCTAAATAACAGTAAATTGGATGTATTGCCTATATAAGCAAGCTTCTAAAGTCATTTTTTTCATCTAAGAAATAATCTAGAAGAGCAATTTCAATATCCAAGCATTCAAGAGCATTCAAGCATTCTTCACAAGAGCATTCAAGAACAAGTAATCAGAAAAGTTGAAGCCTTGGAGCAACATTATTGTGTTTTTGCAGGTCTTCAAGCTCACTTTCATTCAAGATTTAGCATTGTCAAGGGTTGATTATGGTTGCCTATGGTGAATCATGATGGATTCTAGGTTGTGGAGATACAACTAGCCATCAAGCCAAGCCTAATGACTTGTTTCCTAAGTGATTCCATCCTTAATTAGCATCCTACATTTAGCCTAAGGAAGGTACATACATTAGTAGGGCTCATTTGAATGATTAGAGATCTCTCAAAGTGAGTCATTCATGTCTATGCTTCATTCTTGCATCTCATTCTAGCACAATAGAATAGGGTTACACTACATTTTAAATTTCCTAATCTTAGACACACTTAAGGTTAGGGTTTATGTTCACATTTGCATTCAAGATCCATTGTTTCTATCAAGGTTTAACTACCAAACTAGTGGTTTGACCAAGGCAAACCCCCTATAAGCAAATCAACTCTATATTTAGTTTTGCATTTCTTTTTACAGGTTTGGATCCAGAAATTAGTTTGGGATGGAAGAGCAAAGATTGGAACACAGGCCTAGTCTTTGAATTCCCAAAAATTGAAATGAGACTGATACGACAGAAGTCGCATATGAGTCCCACTACAGACAATTTTCTAGATTTTTGAAGATCCTGAATCTATATTGTTAGAAACTTATTCCAATCCAAAAACCCTAGATTGGGACTGATATGCCAAAAGTGGCGTATGAGTCCCAATGTTCCCTAAAAGAAGCATTTTTCAATATTTCAGAGTTGATTCTAAGCTCCTCCAGATTTCCAGGTGCACTTATGTGTTTTTCCATTTTGTTGTTCATATTTGTACTCATTTCTAGGTCATTTAGTGAAGTTTTGCATTGCATTAGGTTTTAGCAATAGATCTTGCATTTCATTAGTTTTTCCAAGCCCTAGCTTGGTGATGAACCCTCTTGTAGTCATTAATCATACCCTAGGACACCCCTATTCTAGATCTCTTTCCCCCCATTCATATCCTTAGATTGAAATCTCTAGGGTTTTCCTTGAATGATATTGGGAGAAACTTGGTGTTGTATGTCCTAAACCATAGAGGCATCCATTTTTCAACCAATCATTTTGGTGAACTTGCATTTAGAACATATCATTTCTGATTTGGAGTGCATCATAGTCCTAGATCTTGCTTGCATTAACTTTGCATTAGGGTTTGCATTAGTTAATTTTCATTTAGGGCTTCAAAATATTGCATTAGTGAAAGTGCATGTAGGTTGCATTTTTAGCATCTCACATCATTGAATATCATTTTAAATCTACATTTGCATTTAGTCTAGAGATCATCCAAACTAAAAAACATAAAAATCACTTAAAATTTTCTAAAAATTGTGAAAAAAACCATCACTGGGACTCATACTCCCCTCTAGGTGATTTAGTCTCAGTGCATATTTTAAACTGCATTTTACAACATTAAATTCTTTGTTTCTGGGCTTCAATTTGTTGTTGATAGCTTTTTGTTTCAGTTTGCAGAATTTTAGTTACATACATGTGGATAGAATTAGATTATTGCACTTTTCAGCATTAGTTCATAGTTCAATTAGATTACATTACATTTGGGATTCATTAGAAAGCAAAACTAAAAACTCCTAAAAACCAATGAACCACTTGGAGAAAGCATAGTCATTTGAATATGTCAAATCTGTTTTTCCAAGTTTACCTAACCTTCAAGCCTTTTAGTAGTGATGACTTTGACATGTTAGATGAGGCCCTTGAGGATTTGATCTTACAAAGTTCATCCACTAATACTTGTTATGAAAAACCAAAACCAAGTGACGTCAATGTGATTCAACCTCAACTTGTCCTCTACCTACCTTCACACAAACCTCAAACTCAAAATAAACCTGTTTTCACCCTTGAACCACCTAAGAACAATGTTTTGCAACAATCAAGTTATAATAACATTGTTCATACATATAACACTAGAAACAATCCACAACCAAGACAAACAACCTCAACATCCTTACCTTTTCCCTACTCTGTTTTGCCTAGTGCCCCTCATTTACCTACGAATAGTGGAAAGGAGTATGATCTTGTTGAACAACTTAAGAATACTCCCGCAAAAATATCCCTATGGGATTTGATTCAAAACTCACCTAATTATCACACTATGCTTTAGATAGCCTTACAACAAGTTGTGATCCCCTCTAATACAAATGCAAGTGATGTGGCGGCTCTAATTCAAGGAATGAATGCAGTTAACATAGAAATTACTTTTCACCAACATGATCTACCTCCCTTGGAAATGAGAAAGAAAAATGAGGCCTTCATGATAATAGCTAGATTTAACAGGGCAGGAATAAAAAGGACCCTTGTTGATAATGGATTTGCTCTTAATGTATGTAGTGTGAATCTTTTAGATAGACTTGGCGTGGATAAATCAAGAATTAAACCTGATTCCTTATCGATTCAAGGATTTGACAATGCAAGAAAGCAACTGCTTGGTGCAATTACTTATTACATTGGAAAGGATACCTTACAAACTCCTATTCATGTCATGCCTCATGATCTTTCATATAATCTTCTTTCAGGAAGTCCTTTGATTCTTGAGATGCATGAAGTGCCTGTTACCTAATTTTCACCCTCAGGCTCAATCAGGCAGAATATCGTGTGACAGAGGTTCGAGAAGGCCAATTGGAGGAACACTCACATCAGATGATAGGGGAAATGATGTTATAGTTTAGCATGTGGGTTAAATGTGGCTCCCAAGAGGGTTGAGCCCAACGTGCAGGCCTTTGGCTTGGGGGTGGGTTTTCCATCTTTTTGTGTTTTTCCTTGTCTTTTCCCTCTTTCCTTTTTGTTTTCCTCTTGCCTTTTTCCTTATTTTTGTCGGGGGTGGGATCGGACTGGGATCGGAACGTGGAACTTTTCAAAGGTTTAAGTTCCTATTTCCAATCCGGTTCCGACCCCGCTTCCACCGTTTCTATCTTTGTTGGGCCCCTTTTCCTTTGTTTTTGTTCCGATTTCGTCTGGTCTCCTCCCCTTTTTCCCCGTGTGTTTTTTCTTTCTCCTTTGTTTCCGTCAGGGTCGGAGTCGGACCGAAAACAAAACTGGAACTTTTCTAAAAGTTCTGGTTCCCGTCTTGGTTCCAGTTCCGGTTCTGATTCCGCTCTTTCTTCTCTCCTTTTCTTCTTGGCCATTTTGGTCTTGTCTCCTCCTTTTCCCCATGTGTGTTTTTTCCTTCTTTCTTTCCTTCCTCGCATGTCCTCGGAGGCAGGGTCAGACCGATCCAAACCTAGAACTTTTTCTAAAAATTATGGTTCTCGTTTTGTTTCCGGCTCTGCTTTCTACTTTGTTTTTCCCCATTTTGTCTCGCCCCCAGTTCCGTCAGGATTCTTCTCTCTTTGTTCCTGCTTCCTCTCTCCCCTGGTTCCGGCTCTGGTTTCGTCTTGATCCTGCCCCCGCCAGTTTTAAAAGAGTGCTTTCATCAAGAGAATGAGGATGTCGCCCTGAGGTCTTTCCGACACTGGAAGGACTGGGCGACATGGAGGGATACACATATCGGTGGGAGCTTTTGCATCGGGGAGATGTCTTGGCGAGTGATAGAGGTCTCACCAATGAAGTAAAAAATGAAATTCTCTTGGTGTAACATCTCGGTGAAAGAGGAAGGTCTCCCCGAAAGGATGCCTTTAGCGTAAGCAGGTGGGCCTCGCTGGGAGGTCTTACCAAGGACAAAGGTCTTGCCGACAATAGTTCATGAGGCAGCGTCGGTGAAAGAAAAGCAAGCTCGGGGCAAGGTCTCCCTGACTCGTCATGTATCCCCGAAACGAAATAGAGCTCGGCGAAGGGCGAAAGGATCGGCAAGAGTCTCATCGAATAGTGGAGCCTCCAAAATGAAACAAGAGCAGTGTCGCCAAAGGATATCACCTTTGGCAAGATGTCTTGCCGAAGGATAGAGGTCACGCTGAAGAAATCAAACGAGGCGACATCGACAAAGGAAACAGAGCTCGGCGGGAGGTCTCATCGACAACCAAAGGTCACGCCGACATGCCTGGCACCTTCGATGTAACACGAGGAGCTCGCCAGGAGGTCTCACCGAGTGTAGTGGGTCTCTCTGAAACTGATGCCTTCGCTAAGCGTGGAGTTTTTGCCATGATATCCCAGTGACAGAATTGTGTCTTTCCGACAGCCTCAGTGGTATCGATAGGACTATTAGAGCTCGATATGAACTCTCATCGACCGTCACGTACTACACCGATTGTTGCCAAATGATATAATCGCATTGGCAAGACACTTTTTGTGTCTTTCCGAGATGCAATTCCTTGCAAAGGACTTTTGACTAGCTACAGAGCCCACATGGAAGACGCTCGACCAACCAAGGGGAGCTGAGGCAAGCCGTGGTCAGAGCGTAGAATGCCAACACAGGATGAATGCAACCCGAATCACGATGAACTCAGTAGCATTCAAGGCATTCATCTGAGGTAGCTCAAAAGGGACACGATGGATCTGAATGAAGGCAGTAGCTATGAAATATCTGAAGGAGGTTCCCTCGGGGATGACTCTTCACCGACATAAACAATTGAACACGCAGGCTTCTGCATTTAATTCACCAAAAAATCTAAAGGCTGATCTTTCTGATAGATATTTTGTAAACCCTAAGGGGCCGACATATTCTATATATAAGGCATTTTTTTCCTTTTTGTAAGGAGTTCAGATGTATGCTCTTCTAAAGTCTGTGACCCTTTTGCAGTCCTCTCTCAGACCAGTAGACTTTTGTAATTCAACTTGGAACATAATATACAAAATTTTCCTTGGTTACCATTGATGGTCCATCTTTTGCCTTCTGATTCTTGTGAAGTATTGTGCATATTTTAAGTGATTCATTGAGCTACTTAGTGAAATTTTCTCTTTCCTTATAGCTTTTGTTTCATGTCGTGCCTTTTTTTGCAGAAGTAGTATCATGTAGGTTGCAAATTGTGTTTACTTAATCTTGCACATGATCTTTTAGTATGTGAAAATCTGCCTTTTCTTCTTGAGGGTGTGTGCATGTCAAACCTGTTTGTGTGCGTGATCTACAGGATCTTGTTGTGTAGTCCCATGGCTGTCACCGGTGTTCAAGTGTAAGTTGAGTGTTTCATTGTTCCTGTCATTTCGGTGTATCACCCTAGTGTAGTTCTTTAATTCATGCATCTTTTCCCTCTTTCCTCTCAAAGAAACAATAGTTTAGGTGATACCCAAAGGAAGTCGGCCTTCTCCAGAGGTTCATTTTAGCGATAGGTGACCCACAGCCTTGGAATGATCCCATGTTGCTCTAGAATGCTCAATTTCTTGTAAACTTTGCACAGGGTGCAATTCTAGGTGACAACAGTGCCTTCAACTCTTCATTGTATCATGAAGTATGTCTATAACAATAAGGTATACAAGGTTGAGATAGACCCTAAGCTTGAAAGTTTCTTACAAATTGAAAAAGGAACAACAAGTCCTTTGAACACATTAATTCCAACATTGAACATAGAACCTATGGAAGAAGATAAAAAAGAGATGGAAACAGTGTCGAAGTTATAAGAAGATGTTTGAGATTCCTTGGTGTTCACACCTTCATTTATGGGAGAATACAAAATCACAAAAATAGAAACTGAGAAACAAAAGCAACCAATGGTGATGTCAACGCAAAATTCAGAAGAAAACTCACAAGAATCTACCTCATCTACTTTAGAAGAAGATACAAGCTACACGACAAACTTTGATGAGATAGATTATCAACAACCACCAAACTTGAAAAAATTGGAAAGAATTTATGGAAAAGGATGAGTTCATGAAACAACTTGTTTATAGTGGAAAAGGATGTGGAAAGAAAGAGCAAGGAATTCATGTTCCTATAGAACCTAATACACAAGTGTTAGTTTTATGATCAAATGTAAAGCACAAAAAATTAATTCAAAATCAGACACAATAACACATCAGATACCCTAGGAAAACCCTCCACTTGAGGGAGAAAAAGCTTGCAACAATATATCACTTATATATTGAATGTCAACAAGAATTGTCTCCTTTACAAGAGGCTAATATGAAGGCCAAATAGAAGCACCAAAAATTGATGCAACACAGATACAAGATGATGTAATTCACTGATTATAAACTCAACATTCTATAGAATATCAATCTGCTCTTCTACAGAATTCACACTTGAGAACAATGAATCGAAATGAGTATGAATGAATATCAAACAATGAAACTCCATCGAAAATATATACAAGATGAAGGTAGGGAAGTGACTCCCCAATACAATAAGTCGGTCTCCTTCAAATATTTGTGTCTCTAACACACAAGAAGTCGGCTACAAGAAATCGCATCCCTTCATGAACTTTGTGCCTATGGATGTCGGCCACATTAATTAAATAATTCATCATTTAATTCATGACTCTTCATAATGAGTATCATGATAAATTAAATAGCCACATGCATCATTTAATTTATCCATCAATTCCAAGGAGAATGGGCTGGAAGATACTCCTGACGCTACTCAATAACGTCAGCACTCCCTCTCAGCTAGGGAGGATACTTCCAGCTGCATAAGACATATCACCTCATTGTGATGTCAACCACAATGGCTACTCCCATATGTGGAAAGGAAAGATATCACCTCATCATGATATCAACCATCATGGCTACACCCATGTATGGTATGTACAAGTGTTCGTCACTCAACGTGTTGTTGTCACCTCATAGTGACGTTCACCATGGCTCTCCCAGAGGGTGAGAACACAAGTACAAGAAAATCATCACGGACTCTCTCACGTGATGTTGTCAAGGAGTCACACACATGACATCCACCATGGCTCTCCTAGAGGGTGGAAACAAGGGCTTTCACCTCAAATCTCTCTCAAAGAGAAATGCATTAACAAGGGCTTACACCTCAAATCTCTCTCAAAGAGAAATGAATTAAAGAAGGTCACTGATATTAAGACTCCTTCTCAGCTAGGGCTTCATTCTCCACCATACCAAGCTTGTCTCAAAAGTACAAAAAATTTATCCTGGAGAGAGGCTTGGTGAGAATGTCTGTTGTCTGCTCATCAGTGCTAATATACCTCAACTGAATTGCTTTCCTCAATACCATATCTCTGATATAGTGGTATTTGATCTCAACATGTTTAGTTCTGTCATGAAACGTAGGGGTGACAAAAAGCTTCACACAACTCTGGTTATCACAATGAATGATAGTTGGCTCCATCGATTGTCCAAATAATCTTGCAAGGAGCTTTCAAAGCCACACTGCTTCTCGAGCTGCCACACAAGCTGTAATATACTCAGCCTTAGCTGTACTCAGTGCCATAGAAGACTTCTTCCTGCTACACTAGGATATCATCACAAACCCAAAACTGAAGCAACATCCAAAGGTTCTCTTCTGATCAGTAACACACCCTATCCAATTAGAATTAGTATATCCATAAAGCTCCAAATCCACACCTGAAGAATATCTCAAGCCATACCCAATTGTGCCATGCAAGTATCTCAGGATATGCTTCACTGCAACTAGATGTATTTTCCTTGGTTCAAACATGAACTGACTAAGTGCACTCATTGCATAGCAAATATCTGGTCTAGTATTGACTAGATACATCAACAATCCAATCAAATACTTGTACATCATGGAATCCACCAAATCTGAACTAGCTGCAGCCTCTTTCAACTTATGTAGGTTGGTCTCCATAGGCGTAGAAATGGATTTGCAATCCATCATGTCAAATCTCTTCAAAATATCAATGGTATACTTCCCTTGACTTAGAATCATCTCATCAGGCTTCTACCATACTTCTAAACCAAGGAAGTAGTGCATGAGACCAAGATCCTTCATTTCAAATTCAAAAGCTAACTCCTTGCATTTGATAATGAGGTGATCTTCTCCAGTAAGAATGAAATCATCAATAGAGAGAACCAAGATTAATGCTTCACCATCAATTACCTTGAAGTAGAGGTTTGAATCAACATCATTCTTGGAGAAACCCAAGCTTATCAGGTAATGATCAATTCTTTCATACCAAGCATAGGGAGCCTGCTTAAGGCCATACAAAGCCTTCTTCAACCTGCAAACATGAGACTCCTTCCCATGAACCTCAAAGCCATCAGGTTGCTCAATATATACCTCTTCCTCGATTACACCATTCAGAAATGTTGTCTTCACATCCATCTGGTGAATCTTACATCCTTTAGATGTTGCAATAGCAATGATGGTCCCAATTGAAGTATAGCAAGCAATTGGAGCAAAGGTTTCCTCATAGTCAACTCCCTCTTTTTGTGAGAATCCTCTAGCCACAAACCTAGCCTTATACTTCTCAATGCTCGCATCAGCTGCATGCTTGATCTTGAAGAGCCATTTAGAAGATACCACATATTTTCCTTCGAGTCTAGGTACGATGTCCCAAACATCATTCTTGAGAATGGATTGATACTCTTTAGACATAGCATCTCTCCAAACCTGTTGACTAGTAGCTTCCTCAACACTGGAAGGCTTAGATTCAATGATTTGAATCATTAATGCAACATAGCTGGAAAAATTATGAGGTCTCTTTCTTTCTCTGAATGTTCCTCTTGGAGCTACAAACCATTTTGCCTCCTACATTGTTTGCTTAGCCCAAAGAGGTCTTTTTCTACCAATTACAATATCTATAGACCCATCAGTAGGTTCCAAGGGCTCAATTGGATCATCATCTTCTTTAGGTTCTGGAGCCTCCCTCTGAATCTCAGGAGCATGGTCAACTTCCATATCCTGAGGAAACTCTTCATTATCTATCTCCATGTGAGTGCCCTTGGATCTTTTGAATTCAACAGCCTCTTCAAATGTGACATCTCTACTGATCTCAATCAACTTCTGACCTAGAATGTAGATTTTGTAGGCTTTTGATGTCTCACTATAGCCCAAAAATATTCCCTTCTTTGTAGAAGGTTCCAACTTTGTCATTTTATATTTTGGTAGATGGACATACACTGGACAACCAAAGATCCTCAAGTGACTCACTTTCGGCTTCACCCCTGTGAATGCTTCTTCAGGAGTCAAGTTCTCCAAAATGCGTTGAGGACTTCTATTCTAAACATAAACAACTATCCTAGATGCTTCATCCCAAAGGAAGGTTTGTAGATCTTGGTCATGAATCATAGCTTTGGATGCTTCTACAATAGATATGTTCTTCCTTTCAGCAACACTGTTCTGTTGAGGATTATAAGGGACACATAACTCCCTCTTAATCCCTGCTTCAATGCAAAAGTTAAGAAAGCTATTGGAAATGTACTCTCCACCATTATCGGATCTCAGAACCTTGATCCTCTTCCCAGACAAGTTCTCTACTTGATCTTTGAATTCTTTGAACCTTTCTAATACCTCCTCAAATTCTTTAGATTTCAAGAAATAAATCCAAGTCTTTCTAGAGTAGTCATCAATAAAAATAATGTAATAGAAGAAACCACTCAAAGAAGCAACAGACATTGGACCACATAAATTAGAATGAATAAGATATAGAATACATTTAGATCTACTTTCACTACTATGAAATGTACCTTTAGTATTCTTACCCAATGTGCAGCCTCTGCAAGTACCTTCATGCTCCTGGTTGAGTTTCAGAAGGCCTGAAACCATCTTCTCCATGGTAGGAAGTGCTTGAAAGTGAAGGTGAGCCAATATTCTATTCCATAGTTCACATGAACTTGATGAATCATGCACCAACACCTAAAGTGGATGAGTACAAAGTCTGTAGAGGCTCTCATGTCGAACTCCAATCACTCGAGTAGTCTTGATATTAGACTTCTTCATCCATGCAAGAACTTTTCCTTCTGAAAATGCAACTTGGTACCCCTTGTCCTCCAAGGCTGAAATTGAGACAAGGTTTTGCTTGATGCTCGAAACAAATAGCACATCACTCAATTGCAAGAAAATTCCAAAATCCAAGTGAAGAGAGGAGGTCCCAACTCCTTTCACAGAATATCTAGCATCATCTCCAATAATGACTTGTTCACTAGAATCTCTCTCCACCAAATCAGTTAAATGCTCTCTAAATCCGGTGATGTGGCGAGAGGCACCACTATCAATCAACCAAGTATTGTTGCTGATAGGCACACTGCTTGAAAGAGCTAAATAGAATAGGAAACCACCTAAATCCTTCTATGGGGAGATCTCATCTACATCAACAATGGAAGCCTGCTACTTAGGCCTGGTTGGACAATCCTTTACATAGTGACCATACTTGTCACATCTAAAACATTGAACATAAGATAGATCCTTCTTCTTCTTGAATGCAAGAGCACCATCAGATCCCTTATCTCTATTCCTCTTGAAATATCATTTCTTTCCATCTTTCCCTTTCTTCTTTAAGGATTGAGTAGCAAGAACATGAATATCTTCATTAGTAGAGCTTTGACCAATACCTCTCACAACCAACCTAGACTCTTCTTGAATACAATTCTCCCTCAAATGATCAAACTTGGCAAGTTTCAATCTCGCATTGATTCCTTGAATGTATGAATCCCAAGATGAGGGAAGACCATTAAGAGCCAACATGGTCAAATCCTTGTCATCAACAATATGAACAATAGTAGAGAGTTGATCTCTCAACTCAAAATTCTTCATGAATTAAGCAATGATGGATTCTCCTTTTGCCATCTTGACATGATGAAGTTGTTGCTTTAATGCAAGAGAACGACTTGTGTTGTTGATCTCATACATCTCCTCCAAATTCTTACGCATCTCTCTTGTCATCTTCAGCTTGGATATGATTGGAACAATATGATCCTTCACAGAATCAACTAACATCTTCTTCGCCTTAGTATCTTTCATCTTCCATTGAACCTTCTCTTCCTCATCAGTAGGCTCGGGGACTTTTCTCTCCATGAACTCAACTAATTCATTTTCCTCCAAGGTGAGCATAACTCTGAATCTCCAAGATGTGAAATTAGTTGCTCCCTCAAGTCTATCCTCGATCTTGAGTCCATTCACCATCTTGATGAAGAGATAGATGTGATCAAAGATGAGAAAGAGAATAAAGAGTATTGCTGCTTGACTAAATTTGATCAAGAACATCCTTATACCCACTCTGATGCCATGTTAGTTTTATGATCAGATGTAAAGCACAAAAAATTAATTCAAAATCAGACACAATAACACAGAAGATACCCTGGGAAAACCCTCCACTTGAGGGAGAAAAATCTAGCAACAATATATCACTTATTTATTGAATGTCAACAAGAATTGTCTCCTTTACAAGAGGCCAATATGAAGGCCAAATAGAAGCACCACAAACTAATGCAACACAGATACAAGATGATGTAATTCGCTTATTATAAACTCAGCCTTCCATAGAATATCAATCTACTCTTCTAAAGAATTCACAATCTTCTCTTCTACATAATTCACACTTGAGAACAATGAATCGAAATGAGTATGAATGAATATCAAACAATGAAACTCCATCGAACATATATACAAGATGAAGGGAGGGACATGACTCCCCAATACAATAAGTCGACCTCATTCAAAAATTCGTGTCTCTAACACACAAGAAGTCGGCTACAAGAAATCGTGTCCTTTCATGAAGTTCGTGCTTATGGATGTTGGCCACATTAATTAAATAAGTCATCATTTAAATTTTGCCTCTTCATAACGGGTATCATGATAAATTAAATAGCCACAAGCTATCATTTAATTTATCCATTGATGCCAAGGAGAACGGGCTGGAAGATACTCTTGACACTGCTCAATAACGTCAACAAAAAGAAACAAAAAGTTGTTTAGGGTATTTTCGTTCCAAGATTGCGCAAGAAATGAAAAGACCCTTGCTAAATATCAACACCATTATGTGCAATCCTAAAACAACTCTCACCTTGAAGCATCTGGAATTGATTGACACAACTTGTGAATCATCGTTGGAGTTCTTTGAAGATGATGAAGCATTGAAAGAAATGTTAGGATTTTATGACAAGTCATACACTCCTAAAAATAAATGGGTCAGATGTGTTGTGATTAGTGCTAAACAAAAAGAAGGAGAAAAGGAAAGCAATGAGAATGATGAGGACAATGAAGAATACAACCCTAAATTCCTGAAACAAAATGTACTTCCTTTAGGAGATACCATGGGCATACCAATGGATATTAACAATGAAGAGAAAGTGATTAAGATAGGAAAGTGCCTTGATGATGAAGAACATGAGGACTGTGCAACTTTACTTCATGACTTTCTTGAACTTTTTGCTTGGACTTATTCGGATATGTCAAGAATTGACCCTAAGATCATATCACACAACATAGTCCTCATTGAAAATGCCAAACCTGTTGGACAAATGATCCGAAAGATGAACCCTAAGATAGCCTTGTTGGTTAAGGTTGAGATTGAGAAGCTCCTCGAAGCTAGTTTTATATGACCTATAGATTATTCTCCTTGGATCTTGAAATTTTTCACAGTTGCAAAACCTGACAATCATATTAGGATGTGTATGAACTTTGGTTATTTGAATAAAGCATGTTTAAGAGATGACTTTCTCCTTCCTAATATCGACATAATAGTAGATTCGACTACGGGACATGCTTCGTTGTCTTTCATGGATGGATTTTTTGGATATAATTAAATTTTTATTAACCCTCAAGATCAATACCAAATAGCATTTACAACATCTTAGGGAACATTTTGTTGGGTAAGGATTCCTTTTGGATTAGATAATGTGGGCGCAACATATCAAAAAGCTATGAAATTGATATTTCATGATTACATACTTAATATTTTGGAATATTATGTTGACGACATTCTAGTCAAATCTTTAATCCAACAAGATAATTTGAATATCCTTCGAAATATCTTTGAGCGAATGTGAAAATACAACATGAGATTGAATCCAAAAAAGTGTCTTTGGTGTAGATAGCATAAATTTTTTAGGTTTTATTGTATCTCACAGAGGCATTGAGGTGGACACAAAGAAAATTGATGCTATAGTTAACGTGCCACCTCTCGAAAACATCTCTCAATTATGCACTTTACAAGGAAGAATTCAGGTTATTCGACATTTTGTAGTGTCCTTAGTGGATCAAACATTACCATTTACACATCTCCTTAAGAAAGAAGTTCAGTTTAATTGGAATGAGGATTTTAAACAAACTTTTGAGAGTTTTAAAGATTACCTTGCTACTCCACCTATTTTACAACCCGCTATGCAAGACAGACCATTTATCTTGTATACAACAACATCAGCCCATGCTCTCACAACATTGTTGGCTCAACAATATGAACATGGTAAAGATCATCCTATTTATTACATTAGTCGAACCCTAATTGATTATGAGACATGATACACAAAAATAGAAAAAAAATATTTGTCTCTTGTATTCTCTACTATTAATTTGCGACATTACTTACTGAATGCTGAAATACATGTGATAAAAAAGTTTGATCCTTTAAAATATCTTTTCACTAAAATAGATTTATTAGGACACTTAGCTAAATGGGTTATGTTGTTAACTGAGTTTGACCTTAAATTTATCTTGCAAAAAGAAATTAAAGGGCAAGCCTTGACCGACCACTTAGCTAACGCTCCTTCTCCCCTAGCATTACCTAATGTAGAAGCATTTCCTAATGAGAATGTGTTGACTACTTAGAAAGATAAAGATACATGGGAACTATATTTTGATGGATCTAGGTGTAGAACAGGCTCCAGTGTAGGGGTTATAATAATCACACCTATAGGTGATCCTATTCCCTTAGCCTATCGCTTAAATTTCCTATGCACAAAAAACAAAGTGGTGTATGATGTCTTAATTGTTGGGTTATGCATTGCTTTAACTTTGGGGGCCCGAGATATTAAAATATTTGATGAATCATAATTAGTCATTAAACCAATCAACAAAATATATCAAGCAAAACATGATAAGTTTTCCAAATGCAAGGATCTCACAATGACTTTATTAGAGAACTTTGATTCATTTACTATTGATAACATCCCACGAAAAGATAATCAACATGTCGATGCAATGGCGAGTACAACTTCTCTAATATCTCCTCAAGATCCTTCAAAATATTTTACATTCACTGTGTATATAGTTATGAAACCATCGATAGAATATAAGGTCAAAGAAGTATTATTAACCATCATGGAAAGCTCTAATGAATGCTACACACTGATATATAATTATTTAAAAAGTGGTACCCTTCCTAAGCTGACAACTAAGAATACTAGAGCCCACTTTGCTTGCATCTAAGTATATAATTCTTGCTGATGTGTTGTATTCGAGGTCATTTGATGGTCTCTTGCTAAGATGTCTTAAACAATTTGAAATCCCCATAGCACTTGAGGAAGCTCATTCAGGTGCTTGTGGAGGTCATTTTGGAGGAAGATCGTTAGTTCAAAAATTAATTTGTATAGGATACTATTGGAGGAATATGGAACAAGATTGCTTTGCATATGTTAAGAGATATCACAAATGTCAAGAATATAGAAGACTAATCCACTCTCCCACTTCCGAGATCCACACAAAAATTCATATTTGGCCTTTCTTCGTGTGGGGCTTGGATATCATTGGAAAAATTTCACCTCCCTCCTATGTTGTACATACATTTATAATTATTGCAACAGATTATTTCACAAAATGGGTGGAATCTATTCCCCTTTGTTCAACAACTGCCAATGTAATATGTCATTTCATATTGGAACACATTATTGCTCACTTCGGACTTCATTTTTGCTTTAGTTTCGAACAATGGGACACCATTTAAGAATAAAGATGTGAAGAAATTCTTAGAGACATTTAACATACAACATCGCTTTTCAACACCCTACTACCTGCAATCTAATGGTCAAGTAGAATCGACTAATTGAACCCTTGAACAAATCTTAAGGAAAAAAGTAAGCAAACATAATAAAGATTGGCATACACAACTAACATATGCGTTATGGGCCTACCTTATGAATGTTAGAGCATCACCTAGGAATACACCTTATAACCTTTTCTATGGAACCAAGGTAATAATGCCCTTAGAGTTAGAGATTCCTTCATTGAGAATCGCTCTTCAAGGATTGATTAATGACAATACTTATAAGGAACAACATTTCCATCAACTTGAAATACTCAACAAATAACACATTAACACTCTTGAGAACCTTCAAGCTTATTCTAGAAGAATGCAGTGTAGTTACAATGATAACATCATACCACATTCATTTAATAAAGGTGATTTGGTATTATGTGAGAATCAGTTTAATGTCAATGTTGATCTAACTGAAAAAGGAAAGTCCATCCCTAATTAGTTAGGACCTTATATAATCAATGAAAATTATGGGTCTAGAGCATATATGTTAACAAAAATTGATGGAATGCCTCTTAAAGAACCTATAAATTTCACTCATCTAGTGTGCTATTATTATGTTTAATCTTCTTTAATAGTGTGAATGATAAAACAATGGTGCTAGAGTTAGTAGATGACATTCTATATGCTCTCACATTGCTTCATTCTTGACAAACAATTATTTGTGTGTCTTGATTACTAAATTAATTATTTAAATTATTTTTTAAGTATTTACTTTAGGCTTCATACTATTCAAGATTATCTTGTATGTTGTGTTAGATTAGATCCTTATATGCATTTAATGTTCTACAATTAGATCATAGTGCATTTAATTTAGCATAACATACTCTATCACAATGTCGCATCTAAGAGAAACTAGAATAGTTTTAAGAATGTTAAATCATGGAGACATTTATTAAATAGTCTTACAAAGATTATTTGATAAATCACATTTCCATTTAACATAAAACACATAAGCATAATCAAACATCAAAATGATCATATATATATATATATATATATATATATATATATATATATATATATATATATATATATATATATATATATATATATATATATATATATATATATATATATATAAGCAAGCTTTCAATACATGTCATCAAATAT